>JAQZBX010114772.1:0-10004 GCA_029593785.1 Cabassous unicinctus
CGGCCTGCCCTCACAAGGAGGCGCCGGGAAGCGAACCCGGGGCCTCTCATATGGTAAACGGGGGCTCTATCCATTGCGCCACACCCGCTTCCTGCCGTGAGGTTGCTGCATCAGCCCACCGCACCGCTCAGGCCGGCGTGCCCTCACAAGGAGGCCTCGGGACGCGAACCCGGGCCTCCCACATGGTAAACGGGGGCTCCATCCACTGAGCCACACCCGCTTCCCTTCCGTCATTTCTTGAATCCATGTGTAGGCATGTTTGACTCAGCAAGTACATCTAGGTGCTGCACTCAGCCTACCGGCTTCGGTTGCTGTGGTCCCGAACATACTCCCAGAGCCCTGGGGACTTAACTGGGTGCACTTAGGGATAGGTGGGAAAGCAAAACAGACATTCCTATGAAGCCCAGTAGTATCACATGCAGTGTATTTAAGAGAAAATGTCAACTCTGGAATATAGTGAAGCCTTTGGAAATCTCAGTTTGGGGTGTAGTTTTTTTGTTTTTGTTTTTAAAACAAGACTAGGAAATAGCCAGCAAAACACAGCTTTCTGTTGCTCACTGAACTACTCTCCCTAGCCCCATACTCCTCTTTCAGGGTCTCTGTACTAGCCATTCCCTCTTATTAGAAAACTTTTTCCTCCGGTATCTGTGTGGTTTGGCTTACTGTCTTCAGGTCTTTGCTCAAATGCTGCCTTTTCACTGTGGCTTTCCTGAGATTTAAAATTAGCATTCCCCACACCTCATCAACTGCTTACTTGCTTTATTTTTCTCCGTCACACTTTGGTCAGCATCTCACATGCTGTATGTCTTATTTACGTGGTCATCTATTGTCTCCCCCCGTTAGAATGTAAGCCCCTTGAAGGCAGGGATTTCGTGTGTTTTGGTTCACTGCTGTAAAGAGAACAATCATTTCTGCACAGGTCAGTTCCTGGTAGAGTGCTCTGCTCATTTAAAAAATGTTCAGTCAGTTGAGTACAAATGCTTTCTCTCTTGCCCCCTTAGAACATGCTTTTAGAAGTGACTTTTTTGTTGGAAAATGATTGACTTTAGCGTAGCTCTTTCAGATGTAAAAGAAATTAACCAGCAGATCTAGGTAATTGAACCTTGCAGATTATCGTAGAAATGTTTATACTTCTGCCAGATTGAAGCCCGAGTTCAGTGTTTGCATAACCACCTGTGTGATTACTCACATTCACATTCCATCATGTATTTGCTGAGCTACACTCTTCAATTTTGCAATAAAAGTATTTTCACATGTTGGCTGCTACTGTGAAAATTGGTTTCCCACAAACATTTGGAAAGCTTGGACTCCTGTTTTGATTTTGTCAGGGTGGTCTAGCAGTATATAACCTTCACCTTCTTGGTGGAAGGAGAATCCGTGATGGAAGTAAACTTTTGGTTTCAGTTTTTCTTTTTTTGAGTTACTTTTTCAAGTGTTAGAAATGGAAACAGAAATAAATATTGCTCTCGGGATGCTTTAGATAGTATGTACTCAGGTGGGAAGGGTGCGATGGAAGCTGCTGAGCGGGTGAAGGTCTGGGCTCCTTTGGGATTTCTGTGGTTTGGAGTAGTTTGGAGAGTGGCTGCAGGAAGCCCAGGGAGGGGGTGGGAGGGTGCAGCTGTGGCTGGAAAAGACCTCCAGGAGAGGCTAGTGACCCCTGCCCCCTCTCCCCGCAGCACCCCTCCCCCCCAGCTATTTGTGGTGCAGCAGTGAGAGCTCTGCATGGGTTCCATGGTCCTCCATGAGTTAAGAATGGCCAGGAGAGTAAGATGAGGCTTGGGCAGAGAGAAGCGTGAAGGGAGCATGTTAATGCAGCCAGGAAGCAGTTCCCACTTTGGGACAGGCCCCCACATGTGGACAGCGCGCTCTTCCTTCCGCACGTACAGACACCCCTAAACCGTTTTTCATGCACTGGATTCAGACTTTCGTGTATCACTGAACACTAAGGAAAGTTCTGAACACAACCTTGAGGGAAGTGCAGGCAGTTCAGTCATTTGGTAGCCTGGTTCTGATGCGCCTTGGAGTTGACGGGATCACCTTCTCTTTGTCAATAGAAGTCTTGCTAAATTTAAATAACTAAGAGAGGTCAGATGCTGCTTATTTAATTTCTGAGACTAGTTTGCCCTCCTTTTCCCAAGGGAAATAAGCTCAGTTGAGTTACTTAAATCACACTCTGTCCATTCTTGACATAATTTCCATTACCCTGCCCTAAAAAAGCAGGCAGCTACAGGGAGAAGGGTGAGGCAGAATTATAAAACCATTTGGGTTAAATTCGTCCAGTACATCACTTCTAGGACTCGCTGAGTAGACAGCTAACACCTCCTAATAAGCACCTGCTGTGTACAGATCAATGTTTTTTGGTCTTTGAAGAGAAAAGGGAATCAAATGAAACCAAAGGTGGGCACTCCATTTAGGGTGACAAAACAGAATTGACTCGAATCTCACAGAATACCAGTTGCAAAATGTGTTATAACCAAGAACAAAGAAACTTAGTTCTGTGACTCTTCCTCCTAAGGAGTTTAGGCTCTGCCACCCTACAGGAAGGTTGATATGTCCAGATGTGAATTGAGACTTTAGCATGGCCACACTGTTTCACATGTATGTCATTGCTCCGTGTCCCAGGCGTATGTTTTTTGAATTTGCCAAAACAGGTCGCATTGACCAATATATTATATGGGATGGCACAATTATTGATTAACAGTAATAAATTATAATTACAATGAAGGAATTAGGAAGGTTTTGTTTTTGCCATAGCAAGGAAAACTCATGGTTCTATTTTAACCTATTGTTTTGGCCGTATTTCAAGGCCATCACATGACCAGAACATACATTCTTTTAGTTCCACCATATTGGAGGAGCATTAGTAACCAAGTTTATCTGAATTTGTAGGAGTCTCTTCTTGGCTCAAATTAGTGAGTCTGGTGTCTACACAGGGCCTTGGTTAGAGGCTGGATTTAAATATTGTGTGGATCTGTCTTGGACCCAGTTTCAGGGAGCGCTTCTTGGAACTCCCACACAGGGAACTCACTTTAACCGGTTTTTCCCCGTAGCAGGCCCTGTGCCACGGACACCATTAGAGGCAGGGCCAGCTTCTCCGGCTTTGGCTTTATTCTCAACCCACTCACCGCTCTTGCAGTCTACCTGACACTGGAAGGCAGCGATGTGTTTAGAGCTTTCAGGTTAGTGCAGATATTACCACAGCTGCTTCTCAGTTAGTCAGATGCTCCAGACTCCTAGCCCCACACTGCTTGGCCGTGAGGATTTTATAGCAGCACAGCTGCCAGGGCCTGGCTTCTGCCCCCACCCCCACCCCTTTCCATCTGCCACCTCTCACCACTTCCTCACTCGCTGTGCCGCGAGGTGGCAAATTCCAAATGAGCTGCTAACTTCCTGCCCTCCCAGGGGCTGGGCCTCCCATTCATAGTAGCTTCTTTGACCAGGAGAACTTTTCCAGGCCAGGAACCAACCCTGGGCTTACGGCTGCTGTCAGAGGTGCACAAGCAGCCTCTGGAGCTCGCTTTGTATGGCTGGGCCTTGATTTTTCCCCTTGACTTTGAAATTTTTGCCAGGAAACTGAAAGGTGCTTTCAAATAAAGGTGCTTTTCAAATAAATCCATCCCCTGATTTTTAAAGCTCAGAATCTTATGTGAAGTGAGGAAGAGGTGGGAGGCTGCAGGATGAACGGAAGGAAAGCAGCTTCTTACCTTGGACAGGCCCTTTCCTAGCGGCCTTTCCAGTCCTGGACTTTGTCCTGGTGTGTGGCGTCCACCGGGAGCTGTTTTCCGTTGCCGCTCTCTTAAAGCTTATCGGACTCTCTCTCTGGTGCTCCCACAGCAAGCTCTACAGTAAGCATAAAAACAAGCATCTTAACCGAAGAATAAAACGCCAGGTTTCTCTCTCTTTGCCAGCCTCGCTAGAAAACAGTGATAAAGTAGGTATGTGTAGAGTCACAGTAATGAAACATTTGAAACCAGCTCAACAGCGCGCCTTCCTAATGCTTTCATAAGTAACTTCATTTCAGAGCTGGGATCCGAGTACTTTTAAGACCTTCACCTCTGGGGGGGTAGGACGAGGAGAGTTTCATTTTAACCACAGCTGCAGGGTTCTGTGAGAGGAGTTTTATTGCACAAGTATTGGAGTGGGACGGATCAACCTTTCCATCACTGTGTTTGTTTTTGAGGATGTGTTGTCAAATAAAAAGACACAGGTGGCCTGGCGATTAAAAAAGAAACGTGGAAAATAATTGTAAACTGCTTGCTCCTGGGAGTGGAAAACCAGAATATTTTGTATTTTGTGTCGCCCTGATGAAGTCATGCAGTCACAGTATTCATGGGGGGGTGGGGTGGGCCTGCCCCAGCCCTCCCAACCCCGGGAGACATTCTGAATTAGGAAGTGGAAAGATGGAAAGGCCCGCTGAGGGCTGAACCAGGGTTTTGTGCCTGCCTTTACTCACTAAGCAGGATCTGTGGAGAGCCTTCTGGGTGAGAGTGTGTAATTTAAGGACTTTAATCTTGGACTCGGACTCAGGTTGGAATCCTGGTACAGCCGCTTTCTAGCTGTGTGGCCTCTGGCAAATTCAACATTTTCTAGCCTCAGTTTCCTTATCTGTAAAACTGGAAAATGGTGATAATGCCTACCCATGGGATTATTTTGAGAATTAAATAAGATAACAAAGCATTTAGCCTAGCGACTGGCTCAGTAGGAGCTACTTGTTGTGTCATTGACTTGTATTGTGTGAGTCCTGCCTTCTAGATGCTTACGGTCCAGTTGGGGCCACAGGATACACATAGACGACCTATGTCATGCAGTATGTAATTGTTTAGAAATAAAGAGAGGGGGGTATCGACCTGCCGGGGCGTGGATGGGAGAGGCCTTATGGAAGATTTGGATTGGGGCCGCCATGTTGCACAGCTCCAGGGAGCACAGTTCACATCACCCTGTCTGAATGGAATTCTCTGGAGTGGTCCAGCTGCGCTGGTGGAGATTTTGAACAGGGCCATGGCAGGAAGGTGGGATTTGGGTGATGGGAGGAAATGACGGAAGGGGAGGACTTGGTGGGAATACACATGGTGCTTTTTCAGAGCTTTGCGTTGAGGAGGAGTAGGCAGCGGCGGTCAGGCTGGCCATGGAGGCAGGGCTTTGCTTCTCTCCGGTTCCCGAATGCTGGGGGAATGAAGCCTTGGTGTGATGATGCGTTGTTTTCCCCACCTTGGCTTCGTTGACTCTCCTCAATGTGGAGGGCCGGGATTGCTGGGTATCCAGAAGGTTCACTTGCTCTCTCTGCATTTTTTCTGTTTCCTTTAGCATTATTCAGACTTTATTCTGTTAAATGCCATGTTTACTTAATATATGAGGAGCTCAAGATGTCTTGTGGTTTTATTTTGTATAGCCTTAAATTGCTTTTAAACTTCTTACCTCTGTGGAATTTATTCTGCTTATTCAGGGTACTGAGAGATTGTAAGTATGCCATGGCATAAACTGCATGGCAATAGATGGATTTATCTTTAGGCTTCCAGTTTTTCTACTATATCCTTGATGGATTTCAATTTTGAGGACATAAATAAAGCCATAATCACCAGAAGTAGAAAGTAAATTCGATGAACTTATAAATAAGCTTTAACTCAGTAAATCTCCTGAGTTAGTTTAAAAACTAATATTTTATTGGATATTCAGTGTTATTTGATGCCCTAAAGCAGAGATCTGCAAACTTTCCATAAAGGGCCATATAGTAGTTTAGGCTTGCAAGCCACGTTCTCTAACAACAACTTAATTCTATCTTTGGGGTGTGCAAGCAGCCATAGGCAGAATGTACATGGATTGCTGTGGCTCTTTGGCAATAAAACTTTATTTTTAAAAACAGGTAGTAGGCCAGATTTGGCTCACTGCAGTAGTTTAACAATCCCTGCCCTAAAGGAAAATGTATTTTGTTAGATTGGGAAGATATATGGAAAATTAAAATTAGGTAAGTAAAGACTTTCTCGTTCTGAGGACTAAACTTTGTTTGGATCTTGTAAATGATCCCCAAATATCTTTATCAATAGTTTTTTTTAAAAAATTAAATCTAGTTTCTAAGTTCCCAAACAAGCCCCTATTATCCATTAGAAGCAATCATTTGTTATCTTCTTTGCACCAAGTACTGTGCAGGTCATCAGCAATTCACAGATAATTTAGGCACAAACCCTCCCTTTAGGTCTCACGCCTGGGACCACATCACGTATATCCCCGAGTACCACGGAACAGCACTGAAAAGGGGGCTCTCTGGAGGACAGTCGTGTCTTTCCTTCTTCTCTCTACCTACATGTGTGTCTGGGACATCTGGGGTTGGCTTCCCTTTCATCTATGCATTGTTGGAGAAGGTTTGCTTGAAGAATTAATCAGTGGTGAGAATGGTTTAGTAACTTAGTTGTCAGAACTCCTGGTCTTGACGATTCAAGAGGTTACACGTTTTCCTGCCCTTTAAAGTGTTTACTTTACCTCCTAAATTATGTTTTTGAGTTTCTCTAAGTTCTGCCTATTGAATTATAGACGAGCCCCACCAGTTGGCAGAGGGTTATATTCTTAATGACGTTGAGATACACAGATGTAAAAATGGTCCTGTCTACGTCTAGCAGCCCTTCCAGAGTGTTGTCCCTTGGGCGGGAGCCTTCTGGCCTTTGTAGATTGGTGGAGGGGAGGGAGGGCAGCCCCTGAAGGGGGACAGCATAAGCAAATCCCCAGTGATCCAGAGGGTGTGCCGTGTGGGTTCTCCAAACTTGAGTGCCTGGTGGGCCCCAGCGGGGCCACACGGCTGGCAGGTGCCAGTGGCGGCTGGCGCTGGAAGACCGCGGAAGCCACGTGGGCAGTGAAATGTGATGTGAGAGCAGAAGAGAGAGAAGGCTGTTCCCTGAGTAGGGGAATGGCATGAGAAAGTGGGCTTTGGACAGGAGGTAGTTGATCCTTCCACCAGCAAAGGATTGATCAAAAGAGAGCAAGCTTTAGCAAGACGTAGCAGCTTCAAGATGGAAAAAGCTTTGGCAAAGAAGGGAACTTCCCGTTCTTTCTACTCTGCATAGTTATAAAAGTATCCAAATGAACTGCTGTTTAAGAAAGGGATAGAGTTTATGGAGGTATGAGCTAGTACTTTGGGTTGAGATGAGGGAAGAAAATTAAAAGACAGTTATGTTTTTCAAGTACAGTTGGCTATTTGCCAATGATGAAAACATGATGAAATAGTGAATATACAAAGGTATAAATGACAGCCATTTATGTATTCTTGTTAAAAATTTAGAGGAAAGGCCTTTTGTTTGTTTGTTTTGCTTAGATTGGGGCTTGTTTTGAAATACAGGGAAATTCTATTTCATCCTATTGGAGTCACAATGAGTCAACTGGGAATAAGGCAAGCTAGGATAGTGGTATATGTCTATCAGGATTAAACGTACACAGGTGCAGAAGGGATGGAGAAGAAAAGAAGGTGTCGAGGAAAAATACTGGGCCTCTCTCAAGGATTCAGAAATGGAAAACAAAAGTAACGCCTTCCAAAGGCACAAGAAATTTCCACAAATGCCTAACAATTCATAGAGCAGAGCGCAACCTGCTTCCAGAGAATTAATTGAGTCGCGCTAACCAGGTGGGATGGATCTGTGTTTAAATATTGGAGTCAGCACGGTGGTGTTTTCTCCTCGGCAGGACAGTCTTGATAACCTTGCTTCCTTGCTTTTTGCTTACCCATTGCTTTGGAATTAAAGTCCTGAAATAGGAAAACTGGCTTATATGTTTTGAGAACCTTTTATTAGGGACGTTTTTGGAGAACAGATTGCTATGGGAAGTTTTAAATTTATACAAAAGTAAATGGCACAATGAACCCCCACCTCCATTTTTTTTTTTTAATTGTGATAACACCTGCTCAGCATACCGTTTCCGTTGTCACTACTTTACATTTTCTGCTTTTAAGACACTGAATTTTAGAATGTTTGTTTTTCAAGAAATGAAGGAGCTCTGTCCCCATGCTGTCTTTAGGGGCAAAGCAGGAAGGACAAGGGAATGACCGGGGGGCCACCTGCAGCCCCAGCACCTGCAGCTCGATTACGACACTGTCCAAACTTCTGGGCAGCGCTCTGCTTTTAGGGGAAGCGTATGTAGTAGTTTCTGAAGTGCCAGCCAAGCGTGCCACGCGTACCTGAGCATCCGATCCTTTTCCAGGGGAGAGTGGCTGGGACCTGTGTGTCTGGGTGGTGGCGGCGGAGGCCTCTGAACCGGCTGCTCCCCAGGCCACTGAGTGGAAGCCGCCTGAGCTGCTTGCGGCTGCGTCCGCACCGCTTGTTTCCCGAAGCCCTGGCTGAAAACCACTCCTGTGGTTTAGATTTGCTTTCAGGACGTTCCCTCTACAGCCGAGAATCCAAGAATGTGTCACCGCCACCGCACCTCCTGGTGCTCAGGGATGTCCATGCCTCCTTGCCGAGAAATCAGTTGGAAGTCGCAGCAGGCACGGCCCCCTGTGATGTGTATGAGTTCTGTGCTGATTGCTGGTAGTGGAGAGGGCTTCATCACGCGATCCACTCGTGTTTGTGTTCTTTTCCTTTTGGCAAGCCTAGTATTGTTGTCCTCAAAACCATGGCTTGCCCGTGACTCTTTGGGGTAGAGGTACTAGTAGTTCATTTTGTCCATTCACCCTTCCCAGTACCCAGTAAACATTTGCTGAGTGTCTGCGATTTGCTGGGTGCTTTGCTAGATGCCGGGGATGTAATGATTAATAAGGTAGTCTTTGAGGGCATATCTGCTGTGGGGGTCAGTGGGCTCCTGCTGAGAAGTGCGTAATTGTGATCTCTGGGATGACCTCCCGGCTCACCTTGAGGTCTGTTAGCCATATAAATTCATTGTATTTGCCACTTTCTCCTTTTTTTCAGGGTCTTATTCCAGTTGCGTTGCTAGTTGGTGCTTGATTGCAGTCCCGTGGTGCCGGGGGCGCTCATCCCCAGGGGTCGTGTCCCATGCCGGTGGGAGGGTGATGCATTTCTGTGCTGGGTTTGGCTTGGAGGGGGGCCACGTTTGAGCGGTAGGGCGGCGCCCAGGAGTTAACTCTTGGGCAACCTAGAATAATACTGGGCTAACTTTCAGTTTCAAAAGAAAAGATTCTTAAGTACAGTCGTTGATGTCAGGGGCCATCAGTGGTCCATCCTACTTCGCTAGTCAATGCCCTTGTACTTAGGGGATTCTTGCTGTTCTATTGGTGGATGTGGCAGAATTCACCAAGATGGGAATTGGATATTCTTTCAGTTATTGTGTGGATCTCCACCACCATGACAATGC
Organism: Cabassous unicinctus; assembly: GCA_029593785.1. NCBI lineage: Eukaryota > Metazoa > Chordata > Mammalia > Cingulata > Chlamyphoridae > Cabassous > Cabassous unicinctus. The sequence goes on from JAQZBX010114772.1 coordinate 9,286, forward strand.
CCTGTGAACACTGGTACTCATTCATGTGCCTTAGAAGTGTGCCCCAGGTGAGCTTCCTCCCACGCATCCCACGTCGCTGACACCCTGCACTGGTGGTGACACTTCTGTTATCCAAAAACTCATTTAAAATGAAGCCAACATGGCCAAATAGAATTGAGAAAATGAAATAATAATGATAGTTTTAAAAATGTCAAAAAAATTTAAAAAATTAAAAGGAATTTGAAATAATAAAAAATAAAATTAAAAGGAAAAATAAATAAATAAGGTAGTCTTCCCTCCAAGAGTTCATAGTCTGGGGGTGGGGTAGATGGGGGGGCATTTGGACACCCAAATGGATACTAATGTGGTGGGCTAAGTGCGGTGAGGGAGAGAGCGCAGCCTGCCGGGAGAGTGCCGTCGTCTACTGCATCCCACTGGAAGGGTGGAGAGGACATTTTGTAGGCTGGAGGACTCTGTGGCTGCCCCATGGCCATGGCCAAGAGTGGGCAGAGGATGGACTGGAGATGTATAGCAGCTCTGGGGCAGAGTTTGGACTTCAGGTTGCTGGTTTGGGTGTGGAGAAGTGAGTGAAGGGGATTCAAGCAGCCACATGGTTATATTTGAGTTCTAGAAAGATCCTGCTAGTTGCTGTATACAGTATGGTTTTCAGGAGTTGAGGACTGGATTCTGAGAGTAGTTAGGTGAGATTGCTGAGGGCCTGAATTATCCATTTAAGCCTT
>JAQZBX010114819.1:0-10041 GCA_029593785.1 Cabassous unicinctus
TCTGGGGAGATGGGAGAAGGAAATGACCCTATTTCCATTTATCTATTCCTCCTCAGTCTAACACCACAACTGTGAGAGATGTTTTCTTAGCAGAGGCCACATGTCAAGAGATTAAATAAGAGAAACGGCAGAACTTGGTGAAGGGAAACTGGAAAGAAAATGACACTCTGGCTCCTCCAAAGCAGAAAGGAAAGTACCATGAAACAAGCAGGCTACAGCCAGACTCTTGGAGGAACAGGGCATGCAGGCAGCAGAGGAAAAGCCCCCACAAAGAGAGGCAAAGGGGTCTGGGATGGGGCCTGATGCAGAATTGTAGATGACGGATTTTGGAATCAGACAGAGCTGGGCTCAAACTGTGATTGTTCTATTTACAGGCTGAATAAACCTGACCATGTTCTTTAATCTCAGAACCTTGGTTTCCTCATGTGTACCATGATACCATGTAGATGGTGAGAAGACAAAAGATGATGCAAGCAATGTGCTTAGCACATAGTAAGAGCTCAAAGGTAGCTATATGCTTTATTTTAAAAAGCAATAATAATAATAAACTCCCGAGACTCTCATCCAAATGCCCTGTCTTCAGGGAAGGGCAGAGGCAACTCCACCAACACACCCGAGGCTCCCCCACCATTGCCATGGGATAAGTAAACCAGTCTGTTCAGAGGTGAGGATTAACAGTGCCAGACCCAGAAGTGACTTGCTTGTAGGCAGCGAGTTCCCTGAAATCAGCTGTGCTTTTGGAAGCAGGAGTTTTTAACTTCTAATCATTGTTTGCAAGCCCAAAGGAAATGGAACCAAAAGTGTTAGTGTTTTTAATGTGCAAGATTCAAACACATGCATTATAGTAAGAGCTTAGTGATTCAAGGTTACAAGGTCTGCTGGGAGAGTTCAGCTGGTCCAGGAGCTGGCCTGTGCTCTCACCATAACCCAGCCTGTAGCTGCATGTCCCAATCACCTGTGTGGAACCTACCGCTAACCTTTGAAACTGATTTTTCTGGCTCTGCCAACTCCCAAGCTGAGATTCTGTGTTTGCATTGCACATGCTTCTTTCAGCTTGGAATCTTCCTTCCTTTTTCACCTATTCAGCACACTCCTATCTGTCCTTCTTAGACCCAATCAAGTGTCACCCCCTCGGTGAAGCCTTCGGTGACTTCTCCATGGAGGACATGCATGCAGCCTTTACCAGACTTTTGATGCTAACCTATGAGCTTCCTGAGAGCCAGGCTCTGACCCAGAGCAGGTGCCCAATATGGGCGAAGTGAATGCACCCTAGGGGGCTATCATCTTACCCTTCTTTCCCTGGAATACACAAATCTACTTTTTTCTTAAAAAGCAGCTTTTCTCTAAGCATCTGTTTCTTTCCACTTGGAACCCAGTGTGTCAAGAGCATTGAGCACACCTTTCAGATTCCAGGACTTAATCCTTCCAAAGAGCAAACTGAACATATGCATAAGCACAAAGGACCAACATTACAAAATACACAGAAACCAAGACAGGGCCCCCCACTGTCTCAGGGCTTTGCCTGCTGGCTTCCTACTCTTCCAGAGTGGTAGGAGGCAACTGGGTTCCTCTTCCTCCTCTGGAAAGCCCTGATACACCCTACTTCGCTACAGGACTGGCCACAGACACGCGTAGCCGATCCCCCAAGAATAGCGGGGTCAGAAAGTCCAGCTCCAACAGCAGCTACACACCAAGCAGCATGCTTAGAGTGCTTATGACTGCCTCAAAGTGCTCTTGAGATCAACGTTTCAGGTAGTTTAAGGCTGGACTTCCCAAAGGGTGGTTCCACACCCAATGTTCCATGTAAAAAGCCTTCTACAGTAGACCCAATTTATGAAACACCAGGTTACTGCTGCCCCACCCTGCTCTACTGGAGTTCAGTAAAGGCTTTGGGAAGGCCTGTTGTAAAGACACTTGTTTATATTTAACACAGCATTTCACAAGATTTTTTGGTGAAGAAACTCTTCTGTATAACTGCCTTTAAAATCTTGAGGATCACACTTTGGGAGAACACTTATCCATCCTGGTTGTCCCCTACTGCCACTCCCCAAAAAAGTGTCAGGGGCACAGCATTAACCTATGACCAGAATCAAGCCCAATTCTAAACTGAAACTGCTACTGTCACTCCAAGACAATAAAAAACTTTCCCTCAACCTAGATTAGTAGTTGAGGAGTATTAGATATCTTGGGTATAAGAGGGGGCAGTAGCAAAATACATCAAGGTGTGTCTGGAAACCAAGCACAGTCTCTGAATCCACATCACCTCCTTACCCAGTTTTATGTACAGCAACTCCTAGCAGGGAAAAGAAAACGGATCCACCGATCGTCTGCTGGCACAACTGGAGCAGAGGAGAAGCTGGGAAATTTGAAACAAAAGAGTGTACAGAGTGAAGAGAGCAGAGCAGACTCAGACAAGCAATGCTAGAGAGCCAGCCTCTGCTGGGCAGAGAGAAGTTGGAGAAGAGCCGGTGTAGCAGAGAAGAGCAAGCAAGGGAGAGACTCATTATTCAGGGAGCCCAGGAAATCCCAGCCACTTTCTGACCTGCCAATCTTGAAAACAAGCTACAGTGGCAACCAGTGAAATTTTCCATGGAAGTACAAAGGAAATACAGAAGTTTTTTCAGCACAGGTTGGAAAACTCCATTTCTATGTAAAGAGACCTGCCACTGACTGGCCAGCAGAGCACAACCCTTTCCACTCAACCCAGATCCACGGTGCCAGAAGTCACAGCTACTACTTACTTTGTGGGTGGTGGGAGACCTTCACAGGGTGAGCATCATGGACATGGCTGGAGTCAAAAAGACGAAACAAATCCGAGTTGTCCTCTGGCCAGACTCAGGTTGAGGTTGGCTGATTTTTCTGACTCCACCAATCCCCTAACTTGTTGGAAAAGAAAAGAGAGATGTCAACAGACAGCAGAAAAACTAGTTTGTAAAACATGTATAAGCGGTTTTCAATTCAATAAACTCATTCCTGAAGGGAGCTTACTCACTGGGGACCTGGACTGGCACACGAAGCAGTATCCTGGGGAAAAACACAACACAGAGGTGTGCACAAACATGTGCTCAGTCATGTGCTGGTGGAAGGCACCAGGAAGGTCTCTGCAGGGGTCCTGGTAAAGGCACAACCAGAGGAGTGAAGAAAGAGGAGGGAGCAGAAGTAGGATAAGGACTGGGCTTGCAGACTGTGGAACAAAGGACTAGAGATGGGAGTGTGGGTGTGAGGAAGAGAAGCAGAACTTAATGAAAGCCTCTGTGTACCAGATGCTATACAACAGCATCTCACTTAATTCTCCAGTCTATGGAGCAAACAGAGGCTCAGAATTGCTTTAAAAGTGTTTACACTGATTGGTAAGTGGCCAAGCTGGGAGCTGTAGATACCAAGACCCTTTGACTCCAAAGCTCACATGTTTTCAACTACAAGGGATGGGAAGGGTGAGATCAGAGTCCTTTTCTGGATGGAGGGAAAGAGAGAAGACAGAGAATATAAAGAAAAACTACAGGGGAGCAGATGTGGCTCAAGCAGGTGAGCGCCTGCCTCCCACATGGGAGGTCCGGGGTTCGGTTCCCGGTGCCTCCTAAAGAAAAAGCAAGCAGACAGTGAGCATGAAAACAAGGAGCAAACAGACGAGGGGGACGGAGGGGAGGGGGACGGAGGGGAGGGGGACGGAGGGGAGGGGCGGCAAAGAAAAAGGACAATGAAGGACTACAAGAGAGGGGGACGGGCAGTTTTGACTTCATGCACCCAAATACCTATGTACTCATCCTTATCTATGTGGCTGACCCAGTGCTAGGTCCTAGGGATGGCCTGCCCTCGAAGGCTTACAGTCCAGTGAAGCGTCCTACTAGTAAATTGACTGTAAGATAACGCCATAAGTGTCCAAAATGGGGAAGTACAGGGTTACGGTGGTGGATTGCTGCGTAAATTCTGGCGGAATGAAGACAGGATGACAAAGGGCAGGGATGGAATGTGCCGTGAAGGCTAGGAAGGCGGGGACCGTGGAGAGCCTCAGGGGACTCCACACCCCACGCCTGCTGGAGGGCCCGGCGCCGAGGCCGGAGCGAGGGGACGCCCGCCTGCCCAGGTCGCGAGCTCCCGGGCCCCCAGCGTCCCCCTGAGCCACGCAGGCTGTTCAGGACTTCCCCTGGCTGGGCCGAGCCGGTCTCCGCTACCCTGGCACGCCCGCCCTCTCACCTTCACCTTCCCGGCCTTGCGGCGGCCATCATGCCCATAGCGTCACCAAAGCGCGCCACCCGGGAAGGGGCGGGAGAAGGCAGGGGAGGGTGCACGCGCATCAGCCGCCGCAGGTTTACCGCTCCGGCCGGGTTGAGTCGATGGGCTTCAGGCTCAACGGAGCGACCCTATTAGTCCTTTTGGGATAGGGGCCCGGAGGCTCAGCGCCTCGGAAGGCGGCTCAGCGCGCCGATTCACCGCCGGGACGTCCCAAGCCGATGACGTGTAAGCTCGCGGATCTCGCGCTGCATCACGGGGGCTGTAGTTCCGGCGTGTGCCGCTCAGGGCTGCGGAGGGCGGGGCGGGGCTTCCAGCTGTCAAAGGGCAAAAACCGCAAGGACGTAGATGAGAGGATCCAGCTCTTTGGTTTGCCGGCCCTAGAGCCCGACCCCAAGGCTTCTGCCAGCTCTGGGGTCCAAACTTGAATTTTATAATTTTTTTTTTTTTAAGATTTATTTATTTATTAATTTATACCCCCCTTGCTGCTTGTGTCTGCTGTGTCCATTCGCTGTGTGTTTCTTCTGTGTCTGCTTATCTCCCCCTTGCTGTGAGGTCCTGCTGCATCAGCCCACCGCGCAGCGCGGGAGGGGGCCTCCCGCATGGTAAACGGGAGCCCTATCCATTGAGCCACACCCGCTTCCCCAGAATTTTATAATTTTTGAGACGCGTTTTCAAGAGATTACGGCCATTAGGATGAGGTGACTCACCTAGGGAACTAGAAGCAAGCCGGGGCCTGGGGCCCTTGAATTGCTTTTTAGGAAGTAACAATACCAACAAACAGCTACAATGTGCCAATCACTGAGTTGGGCATCCAACATACGTCATTTTATTTCTGTCTTCACAACAGAACCAGGACTCAGAAAGGATAATTACCCAAGCAGACCTATGGTGGACGACTGGGCTCCCCCATAAGTGCCAGCCACTGGGATACAGTGGTAAACAGGTCCCCTGATGGGCTCAGTCCCAGCAGGGAAGGCTCCAGGCCTGCACTGTCCAATATGGTATTCACCAGCCACATGTGGCTAGCGAGCCCTTGAAAGGTGGTCAGTCGGGAAGCGGGAGTGGCTCAGTCGATAGAGCCCCCGTTTACCATATGGGAGACCCCAGGTTCGCTTCCCGGGGCCTCCTTGTGAGGGCAGGCCAGCCCGCGCGGTGCTGTGGGCTGATGCAGCAAGACCTCACAGCAAGGGGAAGATAAGCAGACACGGAGAAGACACACAGCAAATGGACACAGCAGCACAATCAGCAAGGGGGGGATAAATAAATAAATAAATAAATCTTATAAAAAAAAAAAAAGGTGGTCAGTGCTGGCAAGACTTAGCGTGATAAGAGGACGTAGAATACCTCATTAATATTTATATATTGATTGTGTTGAAGTGATATTTTGGATAACTGGGTTAAATAAAATATATTAGTAAAACGAATTCCACTAGTTTCTTTCTAGTTTTTAAAATGCAGCTACTAGAAAATTTCAAATTACATCAGTGGCTCGCATTGTGGGTGACACTGTATTCACAGAGCAACGCTGCTCCAGTACCAGGGTAGAATCTTGCAAATACCTTGAGGCAAATCAGTACTTGGGTGACCAACTTAACAGTTCCCTGTGAGGTTGGTCGAAGTCTGTCCCTCCCTGCTGCCATCTGAGTGAACTAGCAGCCCAGTGTCCTCAGTCTGTCTGCACTGTGAGACCACACCGAGCCCCATGGCAGGACTCAAGTTACTCACTGTCCTGTACTGCCGCTGAATGCTTCCTCCTCCACGCTCTCTGGCCTCCCTAAGGGACTATCAGTTCAATTTCCTTTCCCTTCTTTGGCAATCTTCCCTGAGTAAGGAAGAGGCCGGGAGATTCTTTCCCCTCAACATCTCTTCCGTCCTTCACTAAACCTCCCTGCAAGCTCTGGCCCACGTTCTGCTCTCTTGCCCCAACAGGTGCAGGAGCTGCCCAATCCGTTCCCAGGCCTCTGGTCTTGCCCTCCACTCAGCACCCGGGTTCTCTCTACAACACAGCTTCAAGCCCCCTTGATGACGACACTCCCCCAGGACCGCTGACACAGCGTTAGCCGGAAGGGTTGGGCAGCAGGGTTAGTGTGCAATTTCAGGAGACGCTTTTTTCCTCATTACATACTTCTGCTTGACCTTTTCACAGTGGGCATGAACTATATTTATAATCAGAAAAAGTTAACAATGAAAAAGAACCCTAAGAAACACAGGCATACATGCTTGTATACACACAGACCAGCTCAGGCAGGACCCCCAAGAAACAGATTCGCCATGGTCACTTTTGGAGAGAGGAACTGGGCAGCTGGGGGTGAGGGATGGGGAGAGATTATGATTTGTGCTGTTTCAATTTACCGTGGGACAATTTAAAAAAACAAAAAAAACTAAAAATCTTTAAAACACATATGCACAACCTCTCAATGACTCCAACTGCCTCCTGGATGAAGTCCCAACTCTCCTTAGCCTGGGAAAACAGGCCTTGCCAATCTGACCCCCTCCTCTCCACTCCCACCAGCCAGGCTGCATCATCTGACCCCAGCTGTGCCTTGCGGGCTCGTCTTCTGACCTGGAACCTCACTGCCTGTTGGAAAGCTCCCCATCCTCTACTGCCCAGCTTAAACGGCAGCTACTCTCTGAGTTTCTCAACCTCAGTGCCATTGCCATTCTGGGCTGGATGCTCCTCTGTGGTGGGACCATCCTGTTACATTCGGATGCTTCACAGCATCCCTGGCCTCTGCCCACTGGCTGCTAGTAGCACCCGCCCCAGTTGTGGCAATCAAAAATGTCTCCACACATTACCCAAGGTCCCCTGGGGGCAAGATTGCCCTGGACTGAGCAGCACTGTGACAGGAAGCTGGCTGCTTCCTCCCCCTGCCCCCACCCCACTGTGTTCTTACAGCCATTGTGCCATTTATCCCACTGGTCCACAGCGAACTGCTTTTGGTTTTCTCTCCTCACTGCTGCTTACAGGTGACTCTAGGGCAGGGACCAGATTTCTTCAAAAGCTGGGATATTCAAAGCTCCCACTCTACCACTTACTTGCTGTGTGACCTTAGGAAAATTACTTGACCTCTCTGAACCTGTTTCCTCATCTGTAAAAAGAAAATAACTACCCCTACTCCAGAGTGCTGTGTGCTGAGTGACTGAGATGCATGGTGCCTGGCTCACAGCAAGGGATGGATAGATGTTAGCTTACAATTAATGAGTGCCCTGCACTGTTATCAGCGCTAAGAGAAGAGTCTGTCCAGGGTACGATGGGGGCCACCAGAAGTACCAGTTCTCCGTGTTCACAGCTGCAGGAAGGCTGCACAGCAAAGGCTTCAGAGAGAAGGTGACACCTGATGTAGGTCTGGAGAGACGAAGTGTGCCCCCAGCTACCAGTTCCAGCTCATGGTAAGGGTTTATGGAATACACAAAAAGTGACATATCACATGTGACTGTGTTTGGGAAACAAAGGAAGTTCAGCCAGTCCCGACACGGCCTCTGCCTCCAGAGCACGTGGATCATGGACTCTTAAAACACCTCCCCGCAGCTCATCACACGAGCCCACACGCCCGCCCCAAGGATCTCCCACTCAGTGGTTTCAATGACGTTTAATAGAAACCCTCCCGCTTGTGACTGTCCCTCTTTCTGGAGGCATCCAGGACAGGGTGTCCTAGTGCAGTGTGCGGCCATTTCACTCCCCTCCGCCCACAGCAAGGGTCATCTGCAGAGGACCGAGCTGTGGTATAAATAGATGCCTTTGTCATTTCCCAGGTTTTCTGAGTCACCATCTCCAGGGTATGTTCTGTCCTCACGGCAGGAGCCACGGAGAATGGGAGCTTCAGCAGCCCCAGGTTCAGGGCGGGGGCGTGAATCTAATTCAGGCCTCTGCGTCTACCCTGAAGCATGGAGCAGGAAGTCCCTGGGGCTGCAGCTCTGCCTGGGAGGAGCTCTGAGTCATGGCTTCTCGTCCCTGGAGTCTCTCTGGGCAGCCCGGTAAGGTCCCGCACTGCTCAAGTCTCGGCCCGTGGAAGAAGCAGAGGAAGGGAACACAGTTTTTCAGAAAGACAGGTTGGGGAGGACATGTGACTACAAAGCAGTGAACAGCATCTCCAGAGGCTGGGGCCAGAGCACCGGGGAAAGCCCCAGCCAAGATCTGCTCCGCCTGTGGCCCGCGCGCCCCATCTCTCCGACTGGCGGCTCCAAGAGCAACGGGGAGTCAAGAGACTGGAGGCTGGACCGGGTTCCCTGGGACTCCGAGGCCCTAGAAACTGTGGGCAGTGGTTCTTGGTGACAAGGAAAGGTCCGAGGTAGCCAGGCCTGGACAATTAGGGGTCGACGAAGGAGACGGCGATGTAGCGGGTGCCCTTGGTGGTGGGGAGGCCTTCGTGGTAGTGTGTGAGCCGCCCGGGGTGCATGAGGGTCCAACCCTTCCGTGGGGCACGAACGGAACAGTTGTAGCGCAGGAACCGGCAGCCCCCACCCTGGGAGACAAGAATTGTCAGTTCCCCAACAGGAAGTGTCAGCAACCTGGCAGGAAGCATCAGCTCCCCAACAGAAAGTGTCAGCTCCCCAGCAGGAAGCGTCAGCAACCTGGCAAGAAGAGTCAGCTCCCCAGCAGGAAGTATCAGCTCCCCGGCAGGAAGCGTCAGCAACCTGGCAGGAAGTGTCAGCTCCCCAGCAGGAAGTGTCAGCTCCCCGGCAGGAAGCGTCAGCAACCTGGCAGGAAGTGTCAGCTCCCCAATAGGAAGTGTCACTCCCAACAGGAAGCTGGGCCGTCCCCCCGCCACCAGCCCCTTATTCTCCAGTCCGAGCAGCCACAGCCTAGCTGCCCTCAGCGCAGCCTGCCTGGGGATGCCTGGTGAAGCAAAAGCCACAAGCTGCCTAACGTAGAGACTGAGCAAAGCTGGAATTGTCAAGAGCACTGGCCTGGGGTCAGGCCACCCTGGGCAAATGTCGGCTCCCCCATTTACTAACTTTGTGACCAACTTGAGCCAGCTTCCCCATCTGTAAAATGTGGACTAAACTGCACTGGCTTGTGAGAATTAAGTGAGATGACTCCAGGAAGAGCACAGCCAAGGCAAGGCTTCTCCACCTTGGCACTACCGACGTGTGGGGCCAGGTAATTCTCTGCATAGGGGCTATCCTGGGCCGCTCTGGCCTCCACCTACCAGATGTCAGTAGCACCCACCAGCTGTGACAACTGAAAATGCCTCCAGGCATTGCCAGCGTTCCTTGGGGCGGGAGGGGCAAAGTCGCCGGGCGTTAAGAACCTCTGGCTTAGGGCAGTGCCCAGTACTTTGTAAGCTCTCAATGAAGTCTAGTCTAGCTGTTTTTATGAGCGTCCTTTATAGTGCCTAGCCCAGGGCTGAGTCCAAAAAAAAGTTTTAAAAGAGCGTAGCTTACGGGGTAAAGGAACCAGTGGTGGCTCCCTCACTGATCACACCTAGAGGCCTCACTTGGGATCCTGCGGCCCCCAGAACTGCTCCTTCCCCCACCCTCACATCCTCCTGGTTTCCTCAGCTTTCCCCTCCAGCCACTAGCCTGTGGCCCATCCCAGACCAACACCTTCCCTGCCACTCCCAAAGCAACTCCCTTCCAATAATAACAAAAACCCTAAAATTCTCATTACTAAGAGCCATCATTCCTTAAGGACTTGCTTTAGGTCTGTGTAAGCAATTAGCTGGATTCTCTAACTGAATTCTCAAAATTTTATGAAGGGCACTATAATTCTTCCCATCCTACGTATGAGGAAACTGAGACTGAGAGAGGCTAAGGGGGAAGCGGGTGTGGCTCAATGGATAGAGCCCCCGTTTACCATATGAGAGG
>JAQZBX010114843.1:0-10000 GCA_029593785.1 Cabassous unicinctus
TCCCCTGGACCTCCCCGCCCCGCCCCTCTGGGCCGCCCCGCGGGGCCCCGGGCCGCCCCTACCTGGTCGTGGTCTAGCCGCGTCTCCAGGACCTTCTGCAGCTTCCGCGACAGCGGGTTGTGGGTCTGCCCCGAGACCCCGGCGCCACTGCTGAGGCTGTTGGCTGCCCCGGCCGCCGGCAGCGCCGCCAGCTCCCCGCTGCCCTCGGCCATGCCCCCGTACCTCGGACCCCAGACCCCGCCGCCTCAGCCAAGCGCTAGGACCAAGCCTCCGCAGCGCGCCTACTGCGCGTGCGTCCCGTGTACTGCGCGTGCGCCTAGCGTACTGCGCGTGCGCGCTGGGAGGGCTGGGCTCCCGGAAGCGCGCGAGAGGCTCTGGCTAGGGGAAGCGGGTGCGCGGAGGGGACTTCAGGGCAGCCTCAGCTCGGCCTTAAGTCGGCTAAAGGACTTGGCGATCCTGAGTCTTGAAATTCTGAGCGAAATAGCATAAATGAAGCTCACTGACTCCTGTGGCTGGCTGTACATTTAGTAAAAGTTGATTCTACTTAGATTGACTAGAAAATATTTTCTCCTGGTCTGTGTTGTCTTCACTTTCTTGATGGGATCTTTTGAGACACAAAAGATTTTAATTTGATTAAGTCCAATTTATTTATCTTCTCTTTTAACGTTTGTGCTTTGGCGACCATATCGAAAAAATCATTGCCTAACCCGCGATCACAGACAACAATGGTTATATGCCATTCCAACTGATGGAAATTATCTAATCGTACCCATATGTTACTAAGAGGCTAATGACTAACAGGTTTTTATTATTATACCCACTTTTGTTTGTTTATTTTTACAACTTGCAATTACAAAAAAACAATTTGTGAATTTAAATTGTGAGTGATAGTACAAAGATAGAGAAATTGCATGGTACTGGCACAAGGACAAACAGAGCAGTGGTATCAAATTGAGAAATTCATAACTCACATTTATGACCAACTTTTTTATTTAAAAATTTATATCAATTTTACAAGATACTCAGGTAACACAAGATAATAACTACAATAACAATTAATCTGCTTTGGTCTGTTGTTACACTTCCCCAACCCCATTTTAGTTCATTCCTCAGTCTGGGGGGTTTGGGATGATGTCTGCTCTGACTGCTTCCAGTTGAGAAGGGGCAGCTGAATGGAATTGTTTTGCTTGCAGTTGAAGGTACTCCTTGCTTTTGGGTGGAGCTACTAGCGGGAGGTTCTGGGTTCTGGGCCTCTAAATTCTTGGATTATGTGGCATAAAAGAATTTAAGCACATGCCATAGGGTAGGTAAGGGAGTAAAGAGTTTATTAAGAAACAAGAAGAGTACACAGTCATAGCCATGGCCCATGGGCGGGCCACAGAGTGAGACACACGTGGGGCTGTGAGTTAGGCCTTTTAAAGACTTTTCCTCCTCCCCCTTCATAATGTTGGGGTGAGTCCCCAGCTGTTTTCTGTTCTGATTGGTTGCCCCACCTCTTAGCAATTAGGGGCCCAATGAGGAGGCCTGTTTAGGGTTATCCAGGGCTTCTCCTTGACCCCGGAAAGAGTTTCAAATGGGATCTCATGGCCAGGGTCTCACGGGATCTTTCCAGCAACCTTCCCCTCAGGAGGTTTCTAGGCAGGGTCTCACGATCGTGTGGTCTGCCAGCCATGTTGTCTGTCGGGCATGTTCTCTGCTGGGTCTCAGCCGCTGTCCCTGTTTCCTATACTAACCTGCCTTAGAGCTGGTCCATCATCATCATTTAGTTACTGTCCAGGGCAGGCCCAAAGAACTGGCCGCAGCTCTGCTGGGTTTCAGGGCTCAACTGGCATATCAACAATCCGAAGACTTTTAAGTCTCTGAGAAATATACTTAACAGGTAAATTGAAAATTATAGATTTAGATAAAAGGAATATAAGAATCATGATTAGGGGATTTATAAGTGAGTATAACTATGTTATATTGGGGAAATAGATTTTCATACATTCCTAGGTAGGGCTCACTGAGGGGGTGTTGATTTCATGAGGCCACGTGGCTTGCCTGTGGTATCCGGACGTCCCTAGGGCCCTCAGGAACACTTTTGTTTGAGGCTTTGCTTACTCAAAAGTGTGTAAGCACTTTTGTTTGAGGCAGTTTGTGAAGTCTGGCTGAGACTTGCAAAGTGTAACCTCTGGAATGATCTCCTGACTCACTTTGAAATCTCTCAGCCATAAAAACTCTATTTTATTTAATATTTCCCCCTTTTGGTTAAGGTCTTTCTCCAAATGCATTACTGATTAACACTTGGTAATAATTTCCTGGTGCCAGGGAGGCTCATCCCTGGGAGTCATGTTGACATCAGAGGGAAGGTAGTGAGCTTATTTGCAGAGTTTGGTTTAGAGAGAGGCCACATTTGAGTAACAAGGAGGTTTTCAGGAAGTAACTCTTAGGCATTAATTATACTTAGGCTTAGTTTCATTATTACAGGAGTAAGGTTCATAAGTACAAGTATGGCCAACTGATTTTTGACGTGGATGCCAAGTCCACTCAATCAGGAAAGAATAGTCTCTTCTACAAATGGTGCTGGGAAAACTGGATTCCATATGCAAAGAAATGAAGGTGGACCCCTACCTCACACCATATACAAAAAATCAACTCAAAATAGATGAAGGACCTAAATAGAAAAGCCAGAACTATCAAACTCCTAGAAGAAAACATGGGGAGGCATCTTCAGGACCTTGTGTTAGGCAATGGTTTCTTAGAATTCACATCCAAAATAGGAGGAATAGCAGGAAAAAAAATGATAAATGGGATCTAATCCAGATTGAAACCTTTTGTGCATCGAAGGACTTTAGCATGAAAGTAAAAAGACAACCTATAGAATAGGAGGAAATATTTGGAAACCACATATCTGATGGAGGTTTAATATCCAGAATATATAAAGAAATCCTACAACTCAATATTAAAAAGTCAAAAAAAAAATTTTTAATGGTTAAAAGACTTGAATAAACATTTTTCCAAAGATATACAAATAGCCAAAAAGCCCATGAGAAGTTATTCAACATATTAGCCATTAGGGAAATACAAATTAAAACCATGAGCTATCATTTCACATCCACTAGAATGACTACTAACAAAAAAGGGAAAATTACAAGTGTTGGAGAAAATGTGGAGAAAAAGAAACACTCATTCATTGCTAGTGGGAGTATAAAATGGTGCAGCTGCTGTGAAAGACAATTTGGTGGTTCCTCAGAGCGGTTAAGTATAGAATTACCATGTTACCCGGCAATCCCACTTCTAGGCATATACTGAAAAGAGTTGAAAGCAGGGACTCAAATAGATACTTGAACATTGGTATGCATAGCAGCACTATTCACAATTGCCGAAAGATGGGAACAACCCAAGTGTCCATCAACCAATGAATGAATAAACAAAATGTGGTATATACGTAAGATGGAATATTATTCAGCAATTAAAAGGAATGAAGTCCTGATACATGCAACAACATGGATGAGCCTTGAAGACATTGTGTTGAGTGAAATAAGCCAGACACAAAAGTACAAATACTGTATGATTTCATTGTTTTGAAACAATTAGAATAAACAAACTCATAGAGTCAGAATCTAGAATATAGGTTATCGTGGGCTGGGGTTGAGGTAGGGAATGGGGATTTAATGTTTAACTGGTACCGAATTTCTATTTTGGTTGATGGAAAAGTTTTATTATTGGATGGTGGTGATGTTAACACAACATTGTGAACATAATTAAAACACTGAATTATGTATTTGAATGTGGTTAAGGGGTTTAGGCTGTATATATGTATAAAAATTTTAAAAATAATATAGAACTATACAACACAGTTAACCCTAATGTTAAGCATGGATTATAGTTAATAATACAATTATAAAAATATTCTTTCATCAATTGTAACAAATGTACCACACTAATGCAAGGTGTTAATAATAGGTAGTATATGGGAACTCTATTATATGCATGATTTTTCGGTTAACCTACAATTTCTCTAATAATTTTTAAAGGGTGAAAAATATATAATATGACACTTATGAAAACCATATTTGTGAGTCATAGAATTTTAAGCCTTTTCACTTTTCAATGATAATAGCTCCCATTATTTAGCATCTTTATTAACTGAGGGTGAGGCTCTGAGATAGGCCCTTCAGTTACAGGGTTTTGATCTTCGCAGCTGTAATTAGTGGCACTGTGGAGTGAGCTGAGGCTGCGTTCTGGGCATATGGCTCGCCTCAGCTCACGCGGCTGCCCGCCAGCTGCACTGGCAGGTACGGCACAGGACTCTACTCCTGCCTCCGCCACTTGGGGTGTGGGCTGTGTGCACCGCCAGCTTGGATGGTGGGCAAGACTTTGGCAGCTAAACTCTCAAACGTGTTCTCCGTTGGTGTTGCCTTAAGGCACCAGTTTGGCTCTATAGTTTCTTAGCTTAAAAACTCCGGTGGCAGCTTATTGAATGAGTAACTTTTCAGTGCAGGCCTTCGTCAGCAGACGTGACCAATCAGACCTCAGATTAGCACCCTGTATTTCTCATTTCAACTTACCTTCCCCATGATTGCAACGCTTGCCGTTCCCTACTTGCTGGGCTCAAACATCACAAACTCCTCAGTCTTCCTACATTGCCACACACAGTCCACTCTCCCAGGAATGTCTGCTCGAGTCAAACTGGCCAAATCCTATCTGTCCTTCCCACTCCACTTCAATATCAGTTGCTCCCCACCTCTCCATGGCAGAATTAATTGTTCACTCATGGAGAGTCCACTGCACTTCATACCCAACTCAATCATAAGTGTCATGTCATGATTTTTAAAATTTACTGCTTGTTTCTTGTTTCCCCACCACATGCTAGTATCTGGACCACGGGACAATGCCACTTGTTGGAGCACTCCCACTTTCCAGCACACGGTCCAGCACAGCATGTGCTTACAAAATGCCAGTGAATGACAAGGATGGATGTCGTGTGGGCCTTGTAAATTAGGGTTCTTAACTGTAATTAACAGGAGCTGATATAGGAACGTCTTGATCTAAAGGGATGGGTGACCCTGAGCATCCCCAAGAAAGACAAAGAACCAAGCTCGGAAGAGACGCAGAAACAGGAGGAGGCGACACAAACACCTAAAGCCGTCCCTGCTGAACCCTGGGGTCCACGCCGCCTCGGCCGGGGGCCATCCCTCGACCGGGCTGCCCCCGTGCCACAGCTGCCAGTGCTGCCCCTGGACACCTGCTCCAACCATCACCACCTCCTGAAGATTCCACCACTGTCTATGGTTTTCGTATCGTTTTCTCTGGATACAAATCCAGGAGACAAAACGTTTGTGCCTACGGCCAGGGGAGCTGGGAAAGCGGAGAATGGCCCAAATCTACAAGGGAATTCACGTACTGAGCAGCCCCACTCCTACACAGTTTCTCTCTTCAGCTGGACAATATCAGTAACACGTTTCCTTCCACACTTAGGCTTAACCAGTGTTTTGCCTAATATTACGCAACACATTCATCATATAATCCAAGTCTCACTCCCCTCATCCCTCAGGGAACAACCCATTTCGTCTATCATCTGTTTTTCTGTTCAGCTCGAGGCCAACTCTTTCTCCAGTTTTGTCACGATTTTTCCCCAATATCATGTGACGTATGGACTAAACAGTAAAGTACCACCAACAACCCATCCTAAATCAAGTGCTAGTCAAGAGAGAAAAAGCAGAACAGAAAATGTCTTTTCTGCAACTGCCTCACGAATGATTTCTGTCCTTTCATTTCTCCCTCCGCCTTCAGCCAACATAGCTGCTGATAAAAGCTCTTCATCTGGCCACTCGGACCTCCATCCTGAAGGAGCCTGGGCCTTCCACGGCACTGGGTGCTTCAGGCTGTGCGGTTCTCGTGAATCTTTCCCTGTAACGTGGAGTCTAGGCAGCACTTAGGTGGCTCCCTGGTTTCTGTCCTTCCTTCTTCCAGCTTGTCCTCTATGGAACAACCCAATTCCCCTCCGTGGGCAGGACCAGCCCCTCTGCACAAGCCACGACACTCCTCTGCCCATCCACCCAGTGCCGTACTGGCCCACAAAGGCTGGGTGCACCTGCCTCCTGCTCAGTGTCCTGCTTTTACTCCTGGGGCACGTTGACCCTCCCAGGACCATCAAGGACCAGGGCTCCTCTGAACACACCTGCTCTGTACCTGGACTAGGAGACAGTGACACAGAGACAGAGAGCTTGGCCAGTGGAGAAATCTTTCAGAAGATGCTAGAAATTTAAGTGACATCATTTCCAGGCACAGCAGCAAAAGCCGTGCCAGTGCTGTGGAGACAAAGACCAAGTGCCACCCCACTTCCACCCTTCATTCCTACATCATGTATTCTGCTCTGGGAGAAATGGGATAGATGCTGCCTTCTAGTTTAGAGAACCTGAAGAGCTGTTATCTCCTGGCTGGTGTAAGGGTAATGAGTCATTAATAGCCTCTACCATTATTTTATAATTGCTTCTTCATAGTGGAATGCATAATGAGACTAATGAATTCCGTAGGTATTTTATTACTTCTTTCACTTATAAAGCAGTTTCCTAGGTAAGAAGCAATTCCATAAGTGAAATCATGGTGGTATATAAAGTATACAGTAAGTACTGGATAGTGGAAAGAGAAAGCAAATTCTAAGATTGTAATTCAACAGAGCAAATTGTTGCTTGCTCCATGCGGGAAAGGAGCTGGCCATTCAGCGGCAGGCTGGTCCACGAGGGCATTTTCGTGAGTGGAGGCTCAGTTTGGCTGCAGCTGGAAATGTGGGTGCTCAGCAGTGGTGGCCAGGGGACAGGAGACTCACAGGAGGACAGCCATATCCATGGGGCTGGTCATTTTGTCCGTCTGCGTGTTGAGGACGTGCTTTGCAGCGTGTGGGGGACCTTCGGTCGACCTGTGTTCCTGTGACTCAGAGCATCCTGTCCACGGGGCTCCACGGGACCACCCACACCTTCTTGCCACCCAGCATGCGATGGTGGCCCAAGCAAATCTTTTACCACTCCACCTGGCCATTATCCATGCCCAGGAGCTGGTGTTAGTTCTTCCTGCAACCTGCTACTCAGGCAAACTGAACAGTATGACATTCTACTCAACGAGTCCAACAGCGTCCCCCAGGAAACAGGCCAAGATGCTCCCACAGACCACTTTCAATGGGTGCCAGAAGCACAGGCAAAAAGATTTGTAAATCAGGCTCGAATACGTTTCTTTCCAGGTCATTGATCATGGGAAAAGTGCTCATCAGGCCAAAGGCATGGCAGAGAGTGGAGTCAAAAGGGCCTGTGATGGCTGCCCATCTGTTCTGGGCCCACATGCTGCCGAGTGACTTCATAGGTTGAAGCCCATGCAGACCACAGCATTGGCCACGGTCCATGAGCACCCATGGCGCTGCCTGGCTGCTGCCCACCGTGGCTTTACGTCCTATTTGAAACTAGGGAGCCTGTTTCAACTGCAGTGTCTTCTGTCAGTGAGCAAAACCCACAGAAAGCCATCACTGAGCTGCTTGTCAAGGAGCCTCCCCATGCCAACACATACCTCAAATCCTCAGAGAATAACTCGTCTGAGCCCCCCGGAGACAAGATTTAGGAGAAGCTGATAGTGAAACAAAACGCACTTCCACATTTCTTTCCCCTTAGGTTTCTTAACTCCTTCCTCCACATTATACCAAAGACTTTATGGCGTCAACTTCATTTGTCTTGGGCCACCGTTGAGTCCCAGCTGAGGCCAACGAGCTGGACAATCAGACATGCTTCAGCTAGCTGAGCCAGCACATGGACCTCAGAACAAAGAATCCCTAGCCACGCACCCACATCAATAAATTCAGCCGTTTCAAAAACTCAAAAGTATGTTCTCCTCTTGCCCTAACATCCTTGAAGTATATCCCCACACATATAAGCCACATTTTGGCTGGTATTAGCAAAGATTGGGGCTTGCTGAAAACCGTCCCTGTTGTAACTGGGGTGGAGGGTGGAGGGTGGCGGCAGAGCCCACAGCGTGGGCTGCTCCTCTCTCAGTGCCAGCCCCCTCGCGAGATCAAGGGAGGCTCAGCAGGGGACTGGGCACCTGAGTTTTCCGAGTCTCCCAAATCTTTTCCTACATTTAAATTCCAGTTCTTGGGATCCCACTGTTTCCCAGTCAATACTCTGATTTTCACATACGTCGCTTAATAAGGTTGTGAATTTACTGACATTGTAATTGGGCAGCCTACATGGAAATTTGATGAATTTTCTTTCTTTCCCTTTTTTCTCTCTGTCCTGAGCATCAATCTGTAGCTTTGGCCAAAACTTAGGCATTTCAGCTTGTCATTCTCAGCACTGTGCAGCACTACAAGACTTAGTCGCACCTCCACAGTCTTCAAATCGCATGTTCTTCATTTGGAAGTAGCCACGTGGTCCTCTCGAAGCCTTGCCGTTCACAGACTGACTTCTCCAGATCAACTCCGAGTGGCCACCTGACGACCTTTAGTCACTGCCTGCCACAGGCTACCAGCCAGGGTGGCCATCTCCAGCACCAGCCTGGTCAGATAGAAAGGCTAGATTTCCCCATCCTTCCCTTGAGGACTGGTTGCTATTGGGCAGCCAGAGAACCTCTGTGAAACCTGGAGAAACGGGCTCAGAAAATAGGCAGAAACAAAGGGGAGCTACCCAGCCAGAACCACAGCCAAAATTACTCTCCAGAACCGATTTGTTGAGGACGGCGCCGCCCTCCAAGCTGCACCCCGATTCCTAGTGCCTCCCCTGGCCAGGCTGCAACACCTGCCCTGGAAACTGAATGTTGCACCCCAAATATCGCTTTGGGGAGAATGTGCCACAGGGCCCGTTTCTTTGCACACCTGGCTCCTGTTTCTATGTTTGGGTGTCTAACGCTGGACTTAGGACACGTCCCCACGTGCTAGGTTTTAGAAAAGCCGAGAAATCAAGTATGAAGGTTCAGCGTCCATCTTTAGCAAAATAGTCCCTCAGACGCCCTTGGGGCGTTCTGTGCCTGCGCCCCAGCACAGCCTGTGCAGCGTGCGGGCCTCGGTGCCCCTGGCGTGCTGACCCCAGGCTCCCGTTGACCTTCCATCGCGACTTCCTCGGCCCTTTCTATGTGCCTTTACTGCTCACGTGGAAATACGTCCTGACTTCTTTCTTCTCTCTGATGCCCCTGTCAATTTTGAAAGAAGTCTTGTTTTCCATCTTCTTTTTCATTCAAGATATTTTCTACAGTTGTTATCATCTTTCAGTCTGTCCTTGAAATTCTCAAATGTTAAGATTTCTTGGCTGAATGAAACCTTAGCCGTCATGAAAGTAGGATTTCAGATACGATAGATCTCCTTCTTCAAATGACACGCACAGATAAATCTGCCAGGTCAGTGGCTGACCTGCACGAAGCATGGAGAAGGGGCTGGAGCCCTTTCTCTGTCAACTACATTCCTTGTGCATTTGTGTCGCCTGCCCTCCATTGCCTGTATTGCTTGGGGATTTTGGTTGCAAAACAAGAGACAGTAATTAATTGGAAGGACATGAAGGCAGCTTGGAGAATGAAGGGACGGCTGCAGACCCAGCTGGGAGCCGGGCAGCCGTAGGGGACCTTGGCCGCTGGCTACTTGCTTTGCCTTTGCTCAGCATTCGACGTCCTGAAAAGCGCCTCCTTTGGCCCTTGCCCACCCACCGGCCGGTCACCATGGTGGTCCCAGCCCGACGGCACACCATGCAGGAGAGGGGACGGGGCCAGGCTGTCGCTGTAAACCTGGGGTCTGTGTGACAGAGGAGGGGTCGTCTACATAAGAAAGGTGCAAACCCAACAGCAGACCCCGGAGGTCGGTTCCACCCCAGCGAGGGGCTGTCCTGTGGATTTCAATTTAACTTGGAGCCGTCAGAGGTTAATTGCAACTGAGCAGGGTGGCAGTGGGGCTATAGGATTCCCTATAAATATTAGGGATATTTATTTTTAGGTGAGTTATAGTAGAGCTGTGTCTGAACTTGGAAAAACAAATGGCTAAGGAGTAGCCGGA
>JAQZBX010114969.1:0-10010 GCA_029593785.1 Cabassous unicinctus
TCTGTAGTAGTTTCTTATAACCCTTTTTATTTCTGTAAGGTTGGTAGGATTTCTTTTTTATTTGGCACATTAGAAAAGTCTTCTTTGAGCCTTAGAATATTTTTCCTTGTCCTCTGCAAAGACAAGAGACTTATAAGGACAAATATTTCTTATGTATTTTCTATGTTATGGTCACATTAATTTGTTCACTCATCCTTACATCAGATCTGTTTTTTAGACTTTTATGTCCCAGGAACTGTTTTGGGAACAAGAAATATAACAGAGAACAACACAGACCAGGTCCACTTCAGCCTGGAGCAACTACTTGAGTGGGGGATACAGGCAGACAAAAATGCAAGGAACAAATTAATTATATATTAGGTAATTAATCACTACGAAGGAAATAAACTGGATGATGTAATTAAGAATGATGGGTTGGTCAAGAAAGGCCTCTCTGAAGAATTGGCACTGAATCCTAAAGCATGAGAAGAAACAGTCATCCAGAGAGCCGGGAGGAGAGTGTTTCTGGATGAGCAAACAGCAATTGCAAAAGCTTGGCAGAGGAAAGACTTCACTGTGTTTGTGTAACTGAAAAGAGACTCGAGAATTGGACATTGGCTGGTAAGGAGGGGCCTGGCCTGAAAGTTCAGTGAAGTCAGTCAGGTTAACCATACCCTTGTTGGCTTGTTTCTTCCTGAAAAGAAGTCTTGGTTTTCACTTAAAGACTCATCTATTTAACCAATTAAAAGACATATGTTGAGCACAGTCATACATTAACTACACCCAAATGCATATTATTTTTGGCAGCATTGCCAATGCCAAAGAAATTCTTCTATGTTATAGATGGAATCCTGTCCCAGTAGGAATATTGCTCAGTGGAGAACTCCCAGCAGTCAATGAACATCCATCACAGGGAACAGAGAGTGTCTGCAACTGCAGGAAAGATAGTTCTATCCATCTGCCCCATGGGACCTAAGCCCCCTCTCAACTAGAAACAGAGTGAGCATCACCATGCCAAAATCCTCAAGATTGGGGAATGAACAATGGACTAAAGTAGACATTATTATTCTTTAGTAGACTTATTATTCTAGTAATGGAAGAAATTTTATCATTGATATAAAGGCAGTGGCCAGCAGAAGTTCTGAGAGGAGGGAGAGGGAAGAAGAGGTGTAACATGGGGGTATTTTGGGGACAGTGGAATTATCCTGCATGACATTGCAATGACAGATACTGGCCGTTATGTATTTTGTCATACCTAAAAAATTGTTCAGGACAGAGTGTAAACCATAATGTAAACTGTAGTCCACAGTTAGTAGCAATGCTTCAATAGGTGTTCATCAATTGTAACAAATGTACCACACTAATGAAGGATGTTATTAATGTGGGAAAGTATAGGAGGGGGAAGGGGTGGGGTATATGGGAATCCCCTATATTTTTTATGTAACATTTATATAATCTAAAACTTCTTTTAAAAGTTCTTTTAAAAGTGCTGCCCACCCACTCTCCAAATACTACAATGGTACTTATCACAAAATATTGTGAGAATTGGGTAAAGTAATATGTGCAACCGCTTGGCAGTGCCTGGCATGAAGAAGGCACTTAATAAATGCAGTTGTCACTACTATTATACCACTTTGTTTTTTTTCCTCTCCTATTAGATGGACTGGTTTTACTTCTCTCTGAATCCTAAAAGCTTAGCAGAAGGCCTAGTACAAAACTGGCATAAATAAATAAATGGTTTTTGAATGAATGTGTAGATAAAAGAAACTGATTTTATGGAGATATCTACTTTTTCTGGGAATCCATTGTGGCAGTTTGATATTATTTATGAATTCCAAAAAGAGATATTGATTATGTTTATAAACTGGTCTGTTCCTCTGGGCTTGATTCCCCTTTGATTGTATTACTCAGAAGTTTCATTTTTACTTTATTAAATCAAGATTAGGGTTTTGATTTGACCGCGTCATTAGGGCATGCAGGGTTGAGTCCTCAGCCCTTGGTGGGCTATATAAACAGATGCTCAATCAAGAACATAGAAGTAGATACACAGAGAATAACACAGAGGGAGAGAGACAGCTCCATAGACGTGGCAGAGGCCCTGGGAAGAGAGATGAGCCTGATTGTCTACAGCTCATCTTCCAAACAGAACAGAGAGGCTGAACCCGGAAAGAAACGAGCTCTCCAGCCTACAGCTGAGATCAGAAGAAGCTGGGCCCATGGAGCCTTAGAGGAAGAGGAAGGCTGAACCCTCATAGACATTGCCTGCCATCTTGTTTCAACACGTGGCAATAGAGTTTGGTGAGGAAGTAACCTTGAGTTGGACTCTTTAGGACCTTGTAACTGTAAGCTTTTACCCAAAATAAATACCCTTTATAAAAGCCAACAGATTTCTGATACTTTGCTTCAGCACCCCTTTTGGCTGGCTAATACATCCATGTTTCTCTGAATTGAGAGAGGACCCTGACAATGCCTAGGCTGAGGTTTCCTATTAGGGTACATGGTAGACGACTGTTGTTTTTTCTTAGGGAATGCATTTTTCCTTGTGGCACTGACACTCTGATTTTACTTTGCTCCCAGTAGATGACAGTCTCCTACTGTCAAGTGAAACTTGTCAAGTGGTCCCGCACTTACAAGCTGGGGGCAAGCCACCCAACATAGTTCAAACATACTCTTTCTGCAGAATGAAATCTTGAGTGGAGTGACATAATGATGGAAAATGGTATGAGCTTATTCACATTTACAGTACCTCTTTGAAGAGGCTATCCCAATAGTACAAACAACCTGGAATCCCCAAGATGGCTTTTAAACGTTCCCTTAAAATTCTCTAAGCATCTCTATATTTTTATAATAAACTACCAATTTTGAATGATCTCCATATTTGGTTCCTGTTGTCTGCAAAGAAAGAAAACTGAGTGATGCAAGAGGGTTGGGATGTAAGTCATAAATCAGAAACATCACCTGCAGCACACAAAGCTCTGGGAAGTTGGTGTTCTGTCACTGATGAGCTATGTCAGGGGTGCTGGAGTGAGCCATGCAGTGGTAGACCAGTTCTCTCCTAGACAACATGCACAGTTGGGGTGCTACTGTAAAAGTCTAAGGTCAGCCAAGTAGACCATCATCACAGGAACAATAAATTGTCTCTAGAAAGAGAAAAACACATTTTAACTAGTTTTAAAGGTAAAAGTAGGTGGGAGAATGTTGTGTAATACTCTGCAATGACCACATTCAGTCAAGTTCTACCTAACTAGTGAAATAGAACAATTGTGCCGTGAGAGATTTTCTTTACTAAAAGTGCTGTGTATGTGCATGTGTGTTTGTGTGCATTTACACATATGAGCTTTGTAGGCCTGTGTGTGACTGGGTTTGATCATGAAGGCACTTATAAAAGGGGCTCTGACCGCTGGGTCTCCAAGGACTGAAGTTCAAGGCTGGGATCTGGATGTGCCTTACATGACACACTGGTGATGGACAGAATTTCCTTTCAACTCAGCCATGATTTATGCTGTGTTCTCCATGCCAGGAAAGATTTGGAATGGCTAGGAGTCATGGTAGACAGAGTCTAAGGTGAACCCCACAATTCATGTCCTTGTATAATAATGACACACCCCCCTTTTGAAGGCAGGTAGGACTTGTAACTTGCTTCTAACCAACAGTCTATGACAAAGATGATGGAATGGGGCGTCACTCCTTTGATTACGTTAATAACAGGAGGAACCTTGGAAACAAATATTTCCTCTGATGTGACTGTGCCCAGCAGAAACCTTGACTGCAGCCTAGTGAGGCCCTGAGCAGAGGACCCAGCTAAGCTGTGCCTGGACTTCTGACTCAGAGGTCCTGTGATGTAATAAATGGGCGTTGCTTTAAGTTTCTAAGTTTGTGATGATTTGTTACGCAGCAGTAGAAAACCAATACAGGAGGCGAGCACTTCACATTCCTAAATAGGTAGCATCGGGGTAAGGGACCACACAGCCTTACACGGAGGCCAGGAGCTCAGCTCCTCTTCTAGAGATTCTCCTCTACCTGATTGTTGAGGATCCAAGCCAGCAGACACAGTGGGCTCATCAGCAGATGGCCCATCAAATGCAAGAGAGTCCCGAGCCAGGTCAGAGGAATGTGGCAATCTGAAAGCTGAAAAATAAAGAAGGGAGGCCACACCTGGAGGCCAGATAAACAGAGCTGTCAAAGCTAAAGACATGGCATGAGCAATGTATCAGCTAGGAGGACAGAAGTAGGTAGGTTCTGAGAAGAAAGCATTTATGTAATTTTGCAAATGTCTAGATTCATTATATAATTCGCTCTTTTCCCCAAGCCTCCCTCCTCTGGATGTTAGGGTGCTTTACATGTCAGGAAGTTTTTAGATCCCAGAGGAGCCAGTATTCTGGTTGCCATGGGAAAGGGCTGAGTGGACAGGCGTGGGTGTAATGTATCCTGGTGTGAATTGTTAAAGCACATCAACCTTCTGTTGCCAGTGGTCCCCTTAGATGAGGTGTCTCCTTCTCCCTGCCAACGGGCTCCTTAACCCCTTCCCAACACACATTTCCTGAGTGGGAGCTGATAGCTGTGAGAAATGAGGACTGGAAACCATACAAACGGTAAAACTTTACGTGAAGAGAAAATGATTTTCAGTTTACAGCTAGTATAATTCTAATTTATTAGAAACCATATATACTTGCAGAGCAAAAAAACTTGAAACTCTCTGCATCAAAACATTATCTAGGTGGAGGATATGGTGATGAATTTTATTTTACTTTTTTTCTTATTTTTTTCCCTACATATAATACTTGTGGAAGAACAAAAGTTTTTTTTCAAAACCTCATTATGTATTGGGGAAAAGGGGAAAATTCTTTCTTAGAGGTCAGGTCCTTCTTTCAAGCATGCTGCCAAGGACAGGTGGGTGGTGATGGATTTAAGTGTGGGTGTTTGTGAAAGATGCAACAAGCATTCCAGTTTCAGAACTTTCGGTGCCAGTGAAATTAAATAATCTTAAATCTTAAATGTCACCTTCAGTGACTCTGCTTTCCTACTCTATCCAAGCTAAAGCTGGTAAATGTGATTCTCTTTGCCTGGGATGCCCTCTTTTCCCTTCTTATAAAGAAACAACTTCCCACTTCTCAAACCTTAGCTCAAATGTTATTTCTTTGTGAAAGCTTCACTGAAGCAGAAGAGCTTAGTTAGGTGACCCTCCTCTGTGCTCCCGCGGCCCCAGCTTCCCTCTTGCCCCATCACACCTTGTGATAGCCTCTTGTATTGCCTGTTTTCCTCGATTGGAGTAGATATCTTTTTTCTCTCTATTGCCGAGCACAGAGCTTGGGGGCACATAGTAAAGTGCCCAGTAAGTGAGATAAATTTGAGCTTAGCTCTCATTTTGCCTCTCAGTTGAAAATGGAGCCCAGCTGTGCTTGGCTGGGAAGTAACCCTAACAGGGTGGGAGCTAAAATTGTGCTAAACCAAACGTGTAGCTAGGGATTTTGCAGTCTGCATTTTTCATGCCTTAACTGGGGTGTGCCTGCAAGCCTGAGGGGTAATGATTTACCAACCTCATTTTCCAAGACTGTTATCCTTCATCTTGACACACTATTAAAATCATTTAATTATCACTATTTTGCCTTGTCATTATGGAACCACTGTGATCCATTATTTTAAGGTTTTCTGCCTTCCACCTAGTCAGCAGGGTAGAAGTTGAGATTTCCTGCGTGATTTGGGTTCTGCAACTTCATGAACACAGACTTCTGAACATTACGCACTTGGTAAGTGAAATCAGTAGGAATATTGGGGCAGATTTAGAGGATCAGCTGGTCTCCATTTTTACTAAGAGTTTAAGGATAGTCTTTTCCTGCCTTACTGCACCCTAGCTTTTCCTGGTCCTTTAACATCCCAGTATACTCACAGCCTTGAGATTCGGGTTTCCTCTGCCAAGAGCTTTGCAGGGCCTATTCCTTTGCATTATACCTTTTAGAGATGCTGTCTCTGACTCCCATTTGGAAGTCAACCACTCACCCTCCCCATTGTCATCATACCATTCTGCTCTTTTATTGTTTTTCTAATTATAAATGTGTATATATATATGTGTGTGTATATATATATATGTATATATATATATTCTTGATACATTTGGACATACAAGAGGGTATAAAAGTCATCTATAATCCTACTACCTTAAAATTAATGATGCCAATATCTTGGGCATATTTCCTTCTATTTTTTCCTGTGGATTTACATTTTTATTTTTCAACCTTGATTTTTATTTTATTTTTATAATGAAAATTGGTAAACACTCAAAAGTAGAGAGGATAGAATAACAAACACTCACATACCCATTATTTAACTCTAGTAATCAAGTTTCCATATGTCAAGGCAACCAAATGGTTCATGAAAAGAAAATTTCTTTATGGAAGATGTACAACAATAAAAGCAACCAGGATGGAAGAACTAGAAAAATCAACATTTGCAGCTCCTAATGAAATAATGGATCTAGAAAATAATGATCTTTACCTGCTAAAACCATTGGTGAACGGTTAATGGGGAACTTGATTATGGGTGGATCAGAATGACAGCATCTGAACCCACTAATCAATCTTAGCATCACTAAAAGAGGGAAAATCTGATATCATGTGCTTCCTTATGTGATGCATTGATGTGGTTGTGCAAAAAAGAAAGGAAATTGAGCCTGAACTCAATCAAGCTACAAGACCTGACACTTAACAGGAGATATGCGGGTTAGGAGAAAATGATAAACATGGTTTTAGATTTGGATAAATATGGCCAAGTCCAGAAAATGACAAATCCTAGCAGAAAGTTATAGAGAACAATAAAATGAAACCCCTGTACCCACCTACTAGCTTTATCATATCTTAACATTATTTTATATTTGCTTCAGAACTTGTAAAGAGATGTAAAGGTAAACAAAACAAAACAAAAAACTTGATAAGAGTTGAAGCCCCTGAATGTTTTTCTCAATTCCCACTGTCGTCCTTTGCTGTCTGAATTATTATTCCCTTAGATATTTTCTGAATATTTATGTTTTCACAGACAAATATGTCTTCTGCATCTAATTTGCTCAACACAGGTTTTTGTTTTTTATATATTTTCACATATAACCTAATTAATTTATTTTTGTACCTCTATATGACTATACAACAATTTGTTATGTATTCTCCTCTTGATGGACAATCAGGTAATTTTGTACTTTTTACTACTTCAAACAAGTCCTCTATTAAGATTCTTGAACATGTTTTTTTATGCTTCAGGTAAATACATGGAAGTGAAATTGTGTGATCAAAAGGTATATGCAGATGCAGAAAAGGCATTTGACAAAATCCAGTCCCCTTTCATGATAAAAACATTTAGAACACTAAGAATAGAAGGACACTTCCTGAATATGATTGAAGGCATATATGAAAAGCCCACAGCTAATATCTTACTTAGTGATGAAAAACTGATAGGCTTTCCCTCTAATATCGCAACAAGACAAGGATGTGCGCTGTCACCACTACTATTCAAAATTGTACTGGAAGTTCTTGCCAGAGCAATTAGGCAAGAAAAAGAAATAAAAGGCATCCATGTTGGAAAGGAAGAAGTAAAACTTTTCCTATTTGCATGCAATGTAATTCTATATACAGAAATTCCTGAAAAATCTACAACAAAGCTCCTAGAGATAATAAATGAATTCAGCAAACTGGTAAGGTACAAGATCAACACCCCAAAATCAGTAGTGTTTCTGTATGCAAGTAATGAACAATCAGAAAAAGTCAAGAAAAAATTACATTCTCAATAGCAACTAAAAGAATCAATATCTAGGAATAAATCTAACCAAGGATGTAAAGAGCTTATATACAGAAAACTATAAAATACTGCTAAAAGAAATAAAAGAAGACCTAAATAAATGGAAGGATATTCCATGTTCATGGATTGGAAGCCTAAATATTGTTAAGATGTCAGTCCTACCCAAGGCAATTTATAGATTCAATGCAATCCCAATAAAAATTCCAACAACCTTCTTTGCAGAAATGGAAAAGCCAATCATCAAATTTATATGGAAGGGTAAGGGGTCCCAAATATTTAAAGCCATCTTGAAAAAGAAGAATGAGGTTGGAAGGATCACACTTCCTGATCTTAAAACTCATTACAGAAGCTTCATTAATCACAATAGCATTCAACAAATGGTGCTTAGAAAACCAGATCTGCACTTACAAAAAAATATGAGGACTTCTACCTCACACCATATACAAAACTCAACTCAAAATGGAACAAAGACCTAAATATAAGAGCTAGAACTATCAAAATCCTAGAAGAAAATGTAGGGAAGCATCTTCAGGACCTTGTGTTAGGCAATGGTTTCTTAGACTTTACATACAAGACACAGCAACAAAAGAAAAAAAATAGATAAATGGGACTTCATCAAAATTTAAAACTTTTGGGCCTCAAAGAACTTTCTCATGAAAGTGAAATGACAGCCAACACAATGGGAGAAAATATTTGGAAACCACATATCCAATAAAGGTTTCCTATTCAGAATGTATAAAGAAAGCCTTCAACTTAACAACAAAAAGACAACCCAATTTAAAAATGGGTAAAAGACATGAATAAACATTTCTCCAAAGAAGATATACAAATGGCCAGAAATCACATGAAAAGATGATCAACATCATTAGCCATTAGGGAAATGTAAATCAAAACCATAATGAGAGGGAGCGGATATGGCTCAAGCAGTTGAGTGCCAGCCTTCCATACGGAAGGTTCCGAGTTCAGTTTCCTGGTGCCTCCTAAAGAAGACAAGCAACAACAAGCAGACAGGGAGCAGACATTGAGCAAAAACAACAAGCAGACAACAAGAAAAAACAATGAGCAGACAATGAACAAAAAAGAGCAGGACAATGAGCAAACTGTGAGCAGACAACGAGCAAAAACAAACACACAAACAAAAAAAAATGGGCAGGGAGTGGATGTGGCTCAAGCCATTGAGCCCCTGCCTCCCATATGGGAGGTCTTGTGTTCGGTTCCTGGTGCATCCTAAAGAAAAAAGTACAAACAGAAGTGAGCAGACAACAAAATGACAAAAAACAACAATGAGCAGACAATGAACACAATGAGGAAAAAAACCCAACACAATGACATACCATTTCACACCCATTAGAATGGCTGCTATTAAAAAAAAGAAGGAACATAAGTGTTGGAGATGATGCTGAGAAATAGGAACACTCATTCATTGGTGGTGGTAATGTAAAATGGCATAGCTGCTGTGGAAGACTGGAGATTGCTCAGAAAGCTAAGTATAGAACTACCATATGACCTGGCAATCCCACTACTAGCTATATACCCAAAAGAATGGAAAGCAGGAACTTGAACAGGTAATTGCATTCCAATGTTCATAGTGGATTTATTCAAAATTGTCAAAAGATGGAAGCAATCCAAGTGTCCTTCAGCCAATGAATGGATAAGCAAAATGTGGTCTATACATAAAATGGAATAGTATTCAGCCATAAAAAGGAATGTAATCCTGATACAAATGACAACATGGATGAACCTTGAAGACAGAGTTGAATAAAATAAGCCAGACACAAAAGGACAAACATTGTATGAACTCATTATTTTGAAACAATTAGAATAAGAAAACTCATAGAGTCAGAATCTAGAATCTAGATTACCAGGGGACAGGGTGGGAATAGGGAATGGGAAGTTAAGGTATAAAATGTACAGGGTTCCTATTTGGAATTATGGAAATTTTTTTGGTAGTACAACATTGTGCACACAATTAACAGCACTGAAATATATATCTGAATATGATTAAAAGGGGAAATGTTGGAGTGTATATATAGTAACAGAATAAAATTTTAAAAAAAATCTATGGAACTACACTACACAAACAGTGAATCCGAAGTTAAACCATGGGCTTAATTATAGTAGAATTATAAAAATATGCTATATTATAAAAATATGATTGTTCTGTATACCCACAACTTCTCTAATAAAGAATAAAACTTTAAAAAGGTATATGCATCTTCTTATTTACAAACTGTTTGAAAAATCATCTC
>JAQZBX010114989.1:0-10002 GCA_029593785.1 Cabassous unicinctus
TGGAGCACAAAAAGAAGGTATTCCAATAGAATCTTGGGAATTTTAATATTTAGGAATCAAACAGAAAAAATAACTGAATTTACCTGAAATAAATATTGCTGGAATTCAGTAGGATGTCAACAGTAACATGACTCACAGATTTCAAAACATGGACTTTGAAAATGAACACTAGTGATTTGGTGGGTGTTACATAAATAAGCTAAAGATGGTGCCCCTATAATGGGCTTGTATGTTTTTTTCCTAAATCACAGTAGTCTTAGTCCACTCTGAGACCTTGCTATTATCAAACTCAAATATTCATATATCTAATTGTATTAAAAATAGCCTAAATAAGCTATTTTAAATCATTTAGAGTTAACTTTTTGTATAAATGCCATGGAACTTCACCCAGTGTCTGGTCTCCATTTATAAGATAAGTCACTACACTTATAAAGGCATTTGTTGCTTCAGACTCTCATAGCTCTATGGTTAGGGGCTGACCCTGTATCATCCTCTAGACAGGTAGGAAGTGCACTTCCTTTCTGACCCATCAGAGGAGTTTGAGTGTTTTCCTGGCCTTGATTCCCCATGGTTGGCTCCCTAATGTCCCTGGAAGATTTTATTTATTTATTTATTTATTTATTTATTTATTTATTTATTTTATTATTA
Organism: Cabassous unicinctus; assembly: GCA_029593785.1. Classification (NCBI taxonomy): domain Eukaryota; kingdom Metazoa; phylum Chordata; class Mammalia; order Cingulata; family Chlamyphoridae; genus Cabassous; species Cabassous unicinctus. The sequence continues at coordinate 649 of JAQZBX010114989.1, forward strand.
TTATTTTTTTATTTGAGGCACTTCCCCTCTCATGCAAACTTGTCTAAGTATTTCTTTCAGTAAATTGCTTATAGGATACTGCTATAACACAGCTCCTGAAGGGCATGAGTTGGTGGGGTCACAAGATTGAAAACACACCTGGTATTTAGTCAGGCATAAGCTTTATTGAGAGTTGTGGACAGGAGAGACTCTGAAGGTGGCAGTTCAGAGAATGAAGATAGCCCTCTGCAAATAGATAAGATAATGAGGGGTAATATATAAAGGTTTCAGAACAAGGTCATTCTATAGGATATGAAGGTATGAGTTCCTGCTACAGTCACATGAAGCATACACATGGGGTCTGGTGATGTTTTCCCTATGCTCGTAAGAAAGACATTTACCAAGAACATTTACTGCTTTGGGAGGATTATAGTTTATGATGCCATATATGCATTCTCTTTCCTCTGGGGAGGATTGTTAATCTTAACTTATGTCTAAATCACTTAGGCAGCTATGTGCTAAAGATTCAGGGGGGCACCCTGGGTCCCAACAATCCTCCCCCACTTACTGTCCTACATTGACCATAGGACAAGCATTGCAATCACATTCCACAGCATTATACTTAAAGACAATAGCTAAAGCTGTTTTGTGTTTTTCAGTGACAATTGCAGTTCCACCTGGCACAAAACCGGTCAATGGGTAGAACCACCAGGGGCCTTGCTTTACTCTATATCTACCCTTGATAGTAAAATTATACAACTCAGGGTGTAACCACCCCACATCACGGACTTCCTCTGTCTTTCCATGCAGACAGGAGCGATATGATCTATGGTGACAGATACAGCTGTTAACCATCCTAAACCTTTAAATATAGCATATCCTAATAAAGGCCTTGGCTTATTCACCTGTTCCCTTAAAATGGAAAAAAATATAATTACAAGTCTCATTGAAAGACAGCAGCTGAATCTCAGTCTTAAATGAGAAGGTCTTGTTCCAAACTTGTCGATGGGTCATATTCTGCCATAATAGCAATGTGTTCCATGTTGTCCAATTTGCAGGACTTATGGTCCAAGGAAGGCCAGTAGTACCCAAAGATGGTAAGTCTGTGCAAACCCAACATTGAGTGTGATTGTGGGCATGGGTTAATGCCAAAGCTCTTGGTGCAAAGGTATTGGTTAGGCACTATGGGCAAAAAGAATGGTCTTTATGAGCTGGACTAACACTATACAAGCAACATTTCTATTAGTAAATAACAAAGTACCATAGGAGAGTCCTATGAAGAGGCTTCCAATACCATACATTTTCCCTTTCTAAATTCTCTGAGCTTTCTATGGTGACTCCAAAAGCGAGTTTAGGCATAAGGAGAGTCTACATAGTCACACATAGGCCCCCAACTATTTTGACTTTATTCTGACCAGCTACCTCCCTGTTTCCTATACTAACTTGCCTCAACTACCCCTTCAGAGTGTTCACACCCTTATTCTTAATGAAGGGCAATGGTCATTCTTCTGTAGCTGCTTCCTGCTGGTAAGGGGCAGAGGACCCTGCCTAATGAGGTACAAAACTCTTTGGCTATTCTATTGAGGTTGAGGGAAGGCAGGTCCAGCACTGTGGTTAGAACCGAATGAAATCACCACATGACTAATACCTTGTTCTGGAAGGTTGATTCTGGAAGAAATAAACTTAAGTCGAATTTTAATGATACACAGTCCTACTGAAAGAATAAAGAAAATGGTGATTAGCCGCCCCAAAAAGGGAGCCAACTGTAACATACTGTAGCATGGAAATGAGAAATACCAGATGTCTTCAGAGGCTATATCTTCCCAAAGCTGAATTTGTATGTTTAAAATGCTGTCTGGGAAACTGTCACTCCTAGTTTCCACAGTGGGTTTTATGCCTTGGACAGCTAGGAGAGGTGTGAGAAAGGCACTGATTTAGAAATAAATTCACAAAGACAATATAGGCAGCAACAAGATAAGCATATGGCAAGCAAAATAAAGATAATACTTAAGAGTGTCATTCTTTTATCGTAGAGTCACATTTATTAATTACTTAGAAAACGAATTAAGTTTTAACATCTCAGTATCCTTCTGCATATGATCTAAAATAGATGTGATATTATTATATTCATCAGTTATTTAGGTACAGCACTAAATATTAATCAATGCACAAGTCCCTCTTTGCGCTGCAGTTAAAAGATCTAAGTCCCAGTTTGCAATACCCTAAATGCTGTTCCTTCATGGGAGCAAGCGATAATTCCAATTGTGTCTTTTTAGGTTCTACTCACATTACTCTGGTAATTATTGTTCCACTTGGTATATCCTTAAAGAGTCAGCACACTGCAGCACCATTGGCCCTAGAGAGAGGCTCCAGTGTTTTACTGGCCTGGTGCATAGTGCCTTTTGACACTATGAAACAGAGCCAGCCAGGAGGAAATGTCCATTGTAAATCTGACCATATCAAGCCATTGCCAGCTGCTGTAGGAGTCTGAAACTGCAACTTACTTCCCATTCATTTCCAGAGCCATGTCCAGAGATGTGGTATCCTTTTATTAATTTAGGGGTCAAAGTGACCAACCTAGCCAATAACTCAAATAGAGAGGCAACATGCAGGGTATTAGAGACCTGGTTTGAATGCACAAGAGAGTTTGAAAGTACTAAAGTCTATCATTTAATTTTCTATACACTATCTAAATACTTCCAGTTTATAGCATATTAAATGAAATTAACTGTTTTTACTACTTTATTTTTACTTCTATAACTTTACCACGATTGGGTTCATTAACAGGTATATAAATTTAGCATTACAAGGAAAACTACTTTCTCCATTATTTTATGAAAACCTTAAGATTCCCAATGGAATCAGATTATCTTCCCCTTACCACCCCTTTAATATTAAGATTGAGGTGGCCTCTGACAGATTTCCCTGTTATGAAGTTATTTTTTTAACAACATCAATTCAGGTTTCTAATTAATAAGGGCTTCCTGTAATTAGCCATTTAAATATTCCAATTTAGAAAATCTTCTGCAAACTTCCTATAACCATTGGTAACCACATAAACTATAGTTACATCATCTGAAGACAAATTTCACTTTTCCAAAATACATTCCCTTACATAATGCCACCTTCTATAATATCCTTACAAATTTTTATATTCATTCAAGTCTTGCTTAAGTATTTCCACCCAGATTTTATGAAAACCAGTCATCTAATCTTAGGACAAAACACATTCCTTTCAAAAAACTTGTCAAATTTTAGTCAGCATTGACTATAAATTCACTTCCACAAACCTTTTATTTTTTTCTATATCCATTTAAGTCTCATATCCCTCATTCTGGTCTTTGAAGAAACAAGAACTATTCATTGCAATTTAGGCAAAAACAACTTTTTAAAATAGGCTTCTAATAATTTAATAGACAAAAACTTACAATTTTCATCATTTTAAATATTTTACACATATAATGATAATTTACTTTATTAGTATCCTTTAATCCTAGGGAGATTACACCCAAGTTAAATAAAATTGAAACAATTAGTATTTATGCAAAGAGATATTCTTTGTTTATATTTGAAAAACTTTGTGTTGCATATGATTTATAAAATTCTGGTCATGTCAAAGAAATTGATTTCATAATACCCTAATGAATTCTGGCATACAATAAGAAAAATTTTCCTTAATAACTGAAGTTGATTCTCCTACAATTTTTATTTCACTAAATGGGGATACATATATCAATCAGCTGTAAATAATTATTGAGAGGAATAAATACAGTAAGAAGCATTAATTCATCATTAAAATATTCATTTACCAAGTAGATTCAAATAAGCTGCAGAAGTACCCCAAATTATTTTTAAGGTGTTTTCCTGGTATGGAAAAACCAATTATATATTAGATTTCATTATTAGTTTTCAATAAGCAGGTAAGATAAATTCTCTATCAACTATACTTGAAATAATGGTTAAAATAACTATCTCTCAGAAAAAAACTGAATTAGTTTCTGTAGACTGTATTTTGAAACACCACAAACAGATTTTTGAAATAAACATTTCCAATGTTGAGTATTAACACTGATAGCTAATACCTGCTACAGTTTTAAAAAATTCCTTTAAATGAAATATGCACCAGTAACTTGGTGTCAGGACAAAGATATAGAAAAAAATTAGTCTAAATACGTTATTACTGATTGCAATTAATAACTTAGTAGGTACAGAATAGTATAACAAACATTGCATTGTGTGGTACATTTAAATATTTTTAAGTGAAACAATATTGATTAACTAGAATACCTAAAGGCAAATGAAACAGAACAAAAAATTTAGCATCATTTTCTCCAGAGAGCTAAGGAGGGAAGTGAAATCAGAAAAGGAATGTTTAAAGGAAACAAATTGAAAATTATCTTCTCTGGGACAAAGACAGAAGAAAAGTATAGCTTGCAATATGATAAAGATGAATATCAAAGATTGGCAGAAGAAAAAGAAGCTATGTACAGGAAAGTACTAAGGACTGAATTGATATTATTTGATACTCCTTTGTTCATTTTCTTTATATAATGCAACAGCACATTCATTTCTTTGGCAAAGAGATGATTCTTTGTATCATGTTCATGAAGGCTATTTTCACTTGTTGGTTCCTCAGGGTGTAGATAAAAGGGTTCTAAAGTGGAGCAGCTGAGGTATTGAGCACTGAAATTCCTTTGGAAAAAGAGATTCTTTGTTGGACTGAGGGTTTAACGTACATGAAGATGCAACTACCATAAGAGAGGGAGATGACAATCATGTGGGAAGAACACGTGGAAAATGCCTTTTTCCTCTGACTAGTTGAAGGGAACTTTAGAATTGTCAAAACAATGTAGGTGTATGATATTATCACCATGACCAACGTGACCAAGAGAGTCACCAAAGCTGAGATGAAGCCCATTGTCTCAATGAGTCGCGTGTCTGAGCAGGAGATCTGCAGGAGGGGAGTAGAGTCACAATAAAAATGATCAACAATGTTGGAAGCACAGAAGTCAAGGTTTAGAGCCAAGGTGAGCGGTGGAAAGATGGTAAGGAACCCACCAAGCCAACAACCAAGGACAAGCTGAGTGCAGATTTTGTTGTTCATGATGGTTGTGTAGTGGAGGGGCTTACAGATGGCAACATAGCGGTCATAGGACATGGTGGCCAGCAGGTAAAATTCAGATGCTCCAAGGAGGAAGGCAAAAAACAGTTGTGTGACACAACAGTTGTAGGAAATGCTTTTGTCTCCAGTTGCCATAATAACCAGCAATTTAGGGATGCATGTAGTAGTATAAGAGATTTCTAAGACAGAAAAATTCCACAGGAAAAAATACATGGGGGTCTTGAGGTGAGCATCCAACAGGGTGAGTGTGATGATGGTTAAATTGCCAGTGATACTGAGCAAGTAGGTGAGAAGCAGGAAAATAAATAACACAACTTTCAATTGTGGGTCATCAGTTAAACCTGCCAGGATAAAAACGATCACTCTTGTATGATTTCCCATTACGGTCATATGCCTTCTATCAAGCCTGAAGAGAAAAATTAAAAATAAAGTACTTGATGATCCCTATGCAGGTAGCAGTGTTTAAGCTACAGTTTACCAAGAATTGTTCAGATATGCTGCAGGTGTTCTTAGCCTTTTTCATTTCACAGAGCCCTCTGTCAGTCAGGTGAAAACCATGGACCCCTAACTAAGCCCACAATATACTGTGTATTATTTAATAAATATATCACACCTGCACCAATACAGCCCCACAAGAATAATGCTTTTTTGAATTTCAATTCAAGTTCACAGACCCCTGTTTAAGAACCCCTGAGATATAGCAATAAAGTACTCATTTAAATTTATAGAATTAATCCAGTAAAAAATAATAGATTGCATTTCCAGAATACCTGGAAGAAGAATTAAAATTTAATTTGCATTTCAACCAAAGAATAAAGAATTGTTGCTTGTTTTTATGTGAATAAATTAGGGGTCTTTAAAACAAAGAAAATGGCTTTTCTCTCCTGATAATGTGCAAGAGTTGGGATGTCAGGCAATGTCCTAATCAATTAAAGAAGTCTGCATACTGGGACCAAAATTATATCCATCTTTATAAGTACATCTAAGCATATTGAGCACTTAACACATGCACACATGCACGTAAACACACACGCACCTATATATACACACACAAGCCCTGGCCAGTAACCAAGAATAGTACACCATTGCCATTTTATTCAACTAATCAAACCTAAATGCCTGAGTCTTTTCTCCTTTACTTTAATAGCTAATGAGATCTGAATTCACATAAGTGAATATGAGACATAGGGAATAATTTCATTTGCTCATATCTGGTGTCACTCTCTCTCTTTCCACCTCATGCCTCAATGAAAAATCATCAGGAACAGTGTGATAAAGTTGATGTGCATAGCAAGAAACAACAGATTTCTCTGCAGGCTATGGCTCTGAAAATGGACAGGGTTAAGTAAAGGTAAAAGCAAGGTAAAAGGATATAGAAGCAAATATAAATACATAAACATGAGTTTAGGGAATTGTATGAGATGGGCAGTGTAAAGGGAAGAGAAGGATAAAGACTGCTCGTGGAAGCCTAGAGGAAAAAGGACTGTTGAAGAGACAGTGAGTTTGAGGAAAAAATTAAAGGAACATTAAAATTATGTAAATTACTAATTTAAAAAAAATTATGATGAAGGAGTGTTTAGCATGGAATTTCTCTCCATCTTCTCTTCCTTAAGTTACCTTGTAACCTTCGTTTGAAATACAGGCTGAAAACATGAAGCATTTGGAGATTAACAAGGCCTGGAAGACAAGGAGAGAAAATACATTAATTTCAAATTCATATTGAATCACTGAGGAAAATTTTAGAAGGCATATATTTCCCTACCATAATAAGGATCTTCAAATGTCCAGCAAATGGAAATTAAAGAGATATTAATAATAGATTTCTGTTCTTAACTTCCATATTTTGATAAATGAGAATCAGCAAGACAGAGGAATAACATTGTACAGATTTGCACAGATATTAAACTGGAAGACCATGGATTAAGATTTAAAAGTCTGTTCCCACAGAAGAAGTCCTCTTAATATTACAAAATGTTGTACAAAAAATAATAGACCAAATTACAGAGCATTTAAACATGATAAATGATAAGTCTCATGAAAATTTCTTTCCTCAATATCTTTATCATAAAACACATAAAATTATTAAATTTTTGATGGGCCCTATATAAAAGAATGCTTTTTTGTCTTGAGACAAAAAAATTATGAGAATTATTTCCAACCTCTAAAACATACATTATTATTTAAATGGCCTGCACAAAAGGAATAATAAATGTATAGGTGAAACAAAACGTATCTCCAATATTACCTATAGGAGTTCACAGGAAGAAAAGATGCATTATAAGATGAGACAGCGTCATCCTAGCAGGGGAGTCTATGACTGGAGACCAGTTTTCACAATCATGTGTGTCAATAATACAAAAAAATGCAGGTGGAAATAAATGACATTTCTGCTAACAATCCTTGCACATTCAAATAATTATGAAGCAATCTAATATGGATTTTTTTCTCATTTATCCAAATCACACTAATGGTAGCAAGTAAAGGAACTAATATATCTAAATCATCTAAACCAGAATTTTATCATGTCAACTGACTACTTTGCCTAATTTCGACAGTCTTACACACAATCAATCCCCCAACACACACTGTAAAATAAAACAACAGAAGTCTTATTATAAAACCATTACATCTCATGCCTATAAATGCAGTGATTTTTAATCATAGTAGATATTTTGAATAACAGGTACATTTTAAATTTAAACACTTTTCAATGCTAAATGGTCATTTTATTTCATTTTTAATCTTTCAACGTTTTTCCTAAATCAAATTTAAAAGGTTGGGAAAAATGGTTTCTGTTTTAATGATCAAAATAGAACCAAAGCAGATTAAAATATATCTAATAGAAAATATCTACTTTTAGTTGTATAAATACATATTCTTTTCACCTTTTTAGCCATAAAGCAGCCTGCCAAATGCATTTAGCATTTCAAACATCTTTCTTTAAGAACACATATACACATATTTCAACAGGCAAAATGATCTGCAGTTCAATGCTCAACTCTTTTGTCATCACACTAAAGACAGCACACTGATGTTACATTCTTCTCTGCATAGACGACACTCTACCCAATAATTTATGATTGCTTAAATGTTTATTTTGATAATGTTTTGATTAGAATTTTTTGCAGATTTTTGGGTTAATGTATTGAAATTTCCCCTATAATTTACTTCAGTAGTGAATACTTTCATGTGTGTCATACAGAGAGCCATATAAAAAACAATCAGCTCTTGATCCCATGGACTATTTATGCTTTCTGTACCCTGCAGGAAAATAACAAAAAATTCTGAGGCATCAACTGAGGGATCTTTGACTAAGAACAGTATTTCCCCATGGATCACTAATTTGTTTGCCATACAAATGTTCTCTCAGCTTTAAAGAATTTAAAAATAATATGTATGTAAAATTACTTATTTTAATTATGTCTCCATAGAATTCAGTATAGATTGGCCTAATACACATTTGGCCTCCCACATATGCATGCTATGAAATCTTAAATGCATAGATAAGGGTTTGGCAGCAGAAAAAGAAAGGTTGTTTCAGGAGGGAATAAAAAATGAGAATTGAAGATGGAGAATCCATTCTGTCACAGAAAAATGTGTACCTTAAATTATGTACCATTATTAATCTCCACTCCCAATTAAACATTTCACATCCTATGTGGCCTTCAACTTTTTTCTGCACACTGAATTTGTAATATTGTGCAGTGGATCAAAAAACAATATTCCATAATTAAGTATTCTCCATTTCTTCCATATTAATATAATATTCATCTATGTATATGGCTAACCAGAATGAAAATCCAATGTCTTTGTCTTCCATGCAACTTGCTGTGGCCATGTGACTTATTCTGGCCAATGGAGGTAAATAGAAATTTTTTTTTAGCTTCTAGTCATTATTCTTTGATTAAAGGTATTTGCTCTCCTCGTCCTCTTTATCATCTCTTACTGTTATAATGCAATTATGAAGGTATAAAATACTGAGCCATGAAAATGAACAAACATACTAGGGTTCACTATTCAACAAGATAGAAAACAGTTGGGTCCCTGACAAGATAGCACGACATACAAGGAAACAAGATGCAATGAATTTGTGCAACAATCTTAATATATTTAAATGAGTTTAAAAACTTCATCTTATTTAAACCACTATATATTTGTCTTTCTCTTAATCTGTCAAATTTATTCTATTATCAAAAACTGATAGGGTCTGAAATTTTATCCTACTTGCATTATAACCTTCCTCCATTTTATGC
>JAQZBX010115002.1:0-10004 GCA_029593785.1 Cabassous unicinctus
AAAATGGAGGCCCAGAGCAGATCTTGTGGCTTGTCCATCGTTATTTGTGACACAGCTGGGATTTGGACTCCATCTGTTCCTCCAATGTTTGTTTCTCTCTCTGGAGCACCTGCTGCCTTCTGAGGGATTATCTGTAAACTTTTATTATTCCTGGGGACCCTGCACCTTGTAACTATGGTCTCAGCTGGCAATTATGGGAAAGGAGCAGTGTGGTGAAACAGAAATGCTTGGCTGACAGAAGAGACAGGGGACTGAGTTGTTTAAATTGTGGGGCTCTTTTATGACCATTAGGGTAGCCTGGGTGAGAGATAACAGGGGCTTAGACCAGGAGGAATTCTGGATCTATTTTTTTTTTTTTTTAGGCGGTACCGGGATTGAACCTGGGACCTCATACATGGGAAGCAGGTGCTCAACCACTGAGCTACATCTGCTCCCCTCTGGATCTATTTCGAAGGTAGAGTCAATAGGATTTGCTGGTGGATTGGATGTGGGATATGAGAGGAAAATAAGGGGAAAAAAAAGACTCCAAGGTTTTTAGCCTAAGCAATAGGGAAGATGCAGTTACCATTAACAGAGTCAGGAGAATGCTTATGAATACAACTCATTTAAAGTTAGGTGGTTCATAAATGCTTGCCAAAGTTTTCAGAATTTCCTCTGTCAAGAGAGAATGGGTCCAGAATGGAATACCATGTGTTCATGCTTGCATCCCTGATCTTCTTGGCCATCAGATGCCTCTAGAGTCCATTTGATCTGCCATAAGGTAGGGTGGATGTGCCGGTGAAAAATTGCTTCCTGGAATGACACTCAACCAAAGCCAGGGCTTGGAGAACACATATCCCGGCTCCCTGACTCCTCAGATGAGATGGCTCTGAGGTGTGTGTTCCACATCACGTCTCAGGGATCCCCAGGGGGATTAAGCTCCAGTTTCCTACAGGGGTAGCCGACTTGATAACACATTTTTTATTGGCTGCCTTCTCTCCCTGACTCACGTTGCCTCTCTCCTACAGGTCCTTCCTGGGATCACTTCCAAAATAAATGACTCACACTTGAATCCTTGTCTCAAAGGTCGCTTTGGGGGAACCCAAATGAAGACACTACAGGGCAGTTGAAGATTAGCTTGCAAAATGGTTCTGGTTTATCTAGAATTGAGGGGGTTCCTGGAAGGCAGGACTTTCACTGCTAAAACTGGGGAAGTTCTGGGCAGATCGGGGTGAGTTGGCCACCCACCTAGCAGAAGAGTGTGGTACTAGGGAAGCCACGAGGGGAAAGTGATCAGCAGAGTCAAATGTGACCCAGAGGCCAAGTTAGATAAGACTGAGGGGCGGACAGTGGCCACAGCACGGAGGAAGCATTTGGGACACTGAGCCACTCTTTGATGTGTTGGAGGCAGAAGTCACACTTCAGTGGGTTGAGCAGCGAGGGAGTGGGAGGAAGTGGAGCTGGAAGAGTGCAAACATCTTTTTCTAGAGTTTCATCTGTGAAAGAGAGGAGAGAGAGAGAATGGTTATTGGGTTTTTGCAGTAGGAGAGGCGGTTGAGCAGGTTTTTTTTTTGTGGACGTGTGTGGAGGGGTGTAAGAAAGGACCTGTTTTAGTTTTCTAGGATCTGCTGTAACAAAGTACAGACGAGTTGCCTTAAACAACAGGAATTTTTTTTAACAAATCAATTTTACTGATATGTATCAAAAAAGCACAAATCCATCCAAAGTGTACAATCAATGGTATTTCATTACTTCAATCATTATTAGAGCATTTTTATTATTCCAATAATAATAATAATAAACAAAAAAACCCAGACAAACGAAAACTCATCACTTTCGATATCTCTATGCTTCCAACAACAGGAATTTACTGTCTATCAATTTGGAAGGCTAGAAGCCCAAAAAGCAGAAGTTTTCAGGATCACGCGCTCATTGAAGCCTGTAGAGAGGCTTGCAGCGACCCATAGCTCAACTTCTGCCTCTGTCACATGGCCGTGTCTCTCCCCATCTGCCTCTTACTCACTGGGTCCAAATTTCCTCTACTTATGAGGACTCCAGTCATATTGGAATAGGACCTATCCTCAGTCAGTTTGGCCACATCTTAACTAACAACATCTTCAAAGACCCTATTTATAAATGGGTTCACGTCCACAGGACCAGGGTCTAGGACTTGAACGTGTCTTTGTGGGGGACATGATTTGATCCATAAGAGGACCTGGACATGCTTCTCCCAATACTCTTCCAAAATGTTCTATTATTCCCAGATTAGATATCCTGGATCTCCCAGTCTGACTCTTCTCCTTCATGATTTTCATGCTTTTGCATTTTGTTCTGTGCTTTGAGAATATTTCTTCCACATGGTCTTCTAAACCACTAATTTGGCTCTTGACAATGAGCACCCTCTTTTTCAATGCATCAAGCAAAATTTACCATGTAGAATTCATGCCTTGCTTTTACTTCCAAGAGAGCTATTTTGATACTTCCACTGGCATCTCCTTAAGGTCTTCCTTTTTTTTTTTTTACAATCTCAAAGCATTTCATTTTTTTCTAACAAATCAATTTTATTGACACATATTAGTAAAGCATAAATCCATCCCAAGTGTATAATCAATGGTATTTGGTATAATCACAGTTGTGTATTCATTATCCCAATCATTACTAGAGCACTTTCATTATTCCAATAATAATAATAATAATAAACAAAAAACTGACAAAAACATATTGCCTCTCAATCTCTCTACACTTCTCCTGCTGTATATAGCTGCTATTCTGTTTCCATTTCTCATTTATTTGTATTTATATTTTGTGAAAACAGTCTTTATATACAATATTACACTCATATTTCACATGAGGTTTTGCTATGCTATACAGTCCCATGTTACATTCTTTAGCTTTCTTTCTAGCAATATACATGTCATTAGACTTCCCTTTCAAGCACTGTCATACCCATATAATAGCAATGCTACTTACAAACACTGTGATGTGCTTTCACCATTTCTACTCATTTCCAAAGATTTACAAACAAGCTTTTTACCAATTCTGCACAGATTAAACCTCAGCTTTTCATTCTCTACCCTCATTCTATTTTCTGGTGACCTATATTCTAATTATTAACTCCATGAGTTTACATAATACATTTAGTTCATAATAGTGCAATCATACAGTATTTGTCCTTTTGTGTCTGGCTGGCTTCACTCAGCATAACGTCCTCCAGGTTCATCCATGTTGTCATATGCTTTACAACTTCATTTCTTCTTACAGCTGCATAATATTCCATCATATGTGTACACCACAATTTGTTTATCCATTCATCGGTTGATGGACACCTGGGTTGTTTCCATCTTTTGGCAATCGTGAATAACGCTGCTATGAACATCAGTGTGCAGATGTCTGTTCATGTCACTGCTTTCACTTCTTCTGGGTATATGCTGAGTAGTGATATTGCCAGGTCACATGGCAGATCTTACTTCTCTTATTCTTGTTTAAAGTTGTAGTCTGTCTACCCCAGTAGCTCTATTTCACTGGGTGTCAGTTCAGTTGGATCATCCTCTTTTCAGCTGCTGAACTGTCCCACTTGCTGTTATTTTTCTCTGAGTCTCAGATCTGGGGGTTTGGAATTCTAAGTGGTGGCAGATTTCCAAAATGGTGGGGTGGTGGGGAGATGGGTTCTCCACCCCAAGGGCAAGGGCATACACTGGGCAGGAGTACAGGGGCACATCCCTGCTTCTGGTCTCCTCATTTTCCTCTAGGTTCAGTAGTAGGACTCCTCAGGTCCAGAAAGACCAGGCACGCATACATGGGGCTGACTCGTCCCAGGATGGCTTGTGCCTTACCCTCACCTAGTGGGCTCTTCAACTTGTTTCAGGATTCCTACCTGGTGCAAGTGGGAGGAGTTCCAGCTGCAGCTTTCCATTCAGGGACTCTCCCAGACACACAGACACACTCCCACCTGGCTGCCATGGGTTCCAGCAGCCTTTTGGTTCCAAAGAGGCAGATATTTTGAGGCAAGGAGTGGAGGAGAATCGAGGCATGTTCAGATGGCTGTTTCCTTAGAATATCCCATTTCTCTTTCTTTAGCACGGGAGTCAGCACACTGTGGTCTGGGGGCTAAATCATGCTGCTTGCAGTGTGTGTATGGGGTGTTACAACTAGTATAATCTATAGCCAGTATTTATACAAACAGATATTCTCTATATATGATATCTATATACCAAAGCCTAAAATATTTTCTATCTAACTCTATACAGAAAAAGGTTTCTGACTTCTTTAGACTTCTTTTCTGACACAGTTGGGGGAAGATTCAGGAGAGAGAGGAGATATGAATGGAGAAAGATTCTCAAACACGCAGTAAGGGATGGAATGCAAGGCACAGAGGAAGGAGTTGGTCTTGACAAAAGGAGGTACTCCTCTGCTATTGTGGCCAAATGGAGGAGGAGACGATGGGTATCCATGAAGGAAGGAAGCAAGGATGGGTACAGATGAGGATATATGTGTGTGTGTGTATCTCTCTATCTATATATATGGGAAGCCAGAAAATTGAGGAAGTTTCATCTACTGGTGTTTATTTTCTCTGAGAATTAGGAGACGAGGTCTTCTGCCTTATGCAAAGGAAAAGGATTTATGGGTGAGGGTCTTATAAGGATTGAAGAAGGAGGTGAAAAACAGGAACTCCTCGTGTGGGAAAGTTGATGAAGGCTAGGGAAAGAGATTCCCAGGTAGCTTGGAGGCTCTTGTTTAGACCAGAAAGTGTGAATTTATAATGGCTGCAAGCTGAGTGATTCTAGGCTCTTACTGCCTTGATGGGGGAGTTATTTGGGCTGCAAGTAACAGATTCTCTGACCCAAAATAGCTTCACAATAGGAATTCGTGACATTTCTGACAACTCAAAAATGTCATAAAAGCTCAAGTAATCCCTATATTTCCACTCTTCCATCCTTACTATTTCCATTGTATCTTCTGTCCAAGTATCATATAATTGTTTGACAACATTCAAAAGCAGGAAGTCATGACAGGTTCTCCTTGACTTTGTCTCTGTTTTCATTAAGGAAAAAATTCTAGCAGGACTTTCTTATGTTTTATTGGCCAGACCTGGTCCAAATGCCCACCCTAAACTGATCTCTACCAAATGGGAATGAGGTCACCATGGTTAGCTTAGAACAAGATTTCTCTACCTAAGCGTCTTTGACATTTGGGCATGGATAATTCTTTGTTGAGCATTGCAGGAGGTTTAGCAGTATCCCTGGCCTCTACCCACTAGGTGCCAGAAGCACTCCCTTCTCCAGTTGTGATAACCAAAAATGTTTCAAGACACCAACAAATGTCCAGGGGCAGCAGACAAAATCACCCCCGGTTGAGAACCGCTGGCTTAGAATCAATCTCAGTCGACCCCTGGACCCAGAAACATAGCTGTCCCAAATCTGAAAACAATGAAGATTCTATTAAACAGGAAAATGCCGTGGCGGTGATGGCTGTTGGGTCGACAATCCATGGGGTCTGCCATAGTTGGATCAACCCTGGATTGAGGTTTTCCTGGCAGGTGTAGAATCAGAGTGAGGGAACAAAAGTGCTGAAAGTTTGGGGGAAAATCATCTGACATGGTGGAGCCTAAGGTTTAGGGTGGATAAGAAAGGAGGTGAAGCCAGGAGGAAGCAGATGGCTTGGGAGAAGCTGGTGGTTTGAGGGGATGGATGAGTTTAGAAGAGGTGAGAGTAAGAACAGGATGAAAGGTCTTGGAAGGTGACTCCTCAGTTACAAAAAGGCAAATAAGTGTTTGCAATGGTCATGACTTGGGTATCCAGGGATAAGCATTGGCTGAATATATCGTTGCAAAGAGAAATCCAATTCAACACATTTATTGAGAGCCTATTATGCAAAACAAACATATCAGGAAGTAAAGGTTAAACATTTTCCCCCAAGTATGATATATATAACAAGCCTCCCCAACCTCAGCTTCATTCTTCATGATGGCAACCAGATCTATGGGGTCAAATATTCTAGTTCTCTAAATAAAAATTTTTTGAAGTATATCATTCATACATACAAATACATAAACAATAAGTGTGTAATAAAAGTTGTGAACTTACAAAACAAGCATGCACGTCATCATACAAGGCCCCATACATCTCCCCACCACCATTTGCATTGTTGTGAAACATTTGTTATTAAACTATGAAAGAGCATTGTCAAAATAGTACCATTAATTATAGCCCATATCTTACATTTGGTGTATTTAACCCACCCGATTATTAACACCCTGTACTAATATTATGTATGTGTTACAGTTTATGAGAGAGTGTTCCCACATCTGTCCTGGTAACCACAGTCCATCTTCCACCACTGGATTCTCTGTGTTATACAGTCCCAGGCTTTGTACAATCCATTCAAAGTGTACACTCAGCGGCTCTCATTTTCATCGCAGAGTTGTGCTGTTAATATTTTCTTTTTATTTGCCCTGATTAAAAAAAAAATCCCAAAGATATTTAGATTAAAGGTGGATGTAAGGATGAAAAAAAACCCAGAAAGAGCAGGATTAAACCCAGAGAACGTCATCTAGCAGGCAGGGGTGGCACAATCTCCTGGCGCTTTAGAAACCTAGGGCAAGTGTGACCTTTAGCTTAGGGTCAAAGGACCTCTCAACAATCCGGAATGAAGAATTCTTCCCTTTGGAAAATTTTCAGAGATAGCATCTCACTCCAGAATTTCAGCACCCTGAGTGCTTTATGAAGAAAGCTAGACTCGTAAGTTCCGTCAAAGCAGGGACAGCATGGGTTTCTCTCCCTTTTGTACACCCATTGCCTAGCAGAGAGCTCGACACATTGTAGAACTCAACAGATATTCTCTTTGTCCCCCACAAGTTACATCCTGGTTTTAGTTTTTCAAGCTCAATTACGGAACCAGAATCTCCTATAGCAGCCCATGGGAATAGCTTCCAGAGGTCTGGGCAAGGGACATTCCTAGTTACAAGAGTCAGTGTATAGTCCAAATCCACCTTCAAGTTTATGGTTCACTCATAGATCTCCCTGTCCAGGTGCAATTTACCAGCAAAGCATGACTTTTACTATAAGCGGTGTTGCCTGGTTACGCATATGACCTTCCAACTTTACCAAGTCTCTGGGAGAACAGAGCCAGAAAGTTAACACAAGATCCAATTTGTGCACAGAGAAAGGAAAGGGATTTTGTTAACTCTATTCACACCCTGTGCCTAGAAAAATAAAAGCTTACGAGATTCTTTTATTTAAAGCTGATGCACTGCTTAAAGGGAGACTCATTGTTTTTATTTTATATTTTCACTTTTCAAAGACACAGTCATTCAGTTTCCACAATGTTAAGTAATCAAAAAAATGTTTCCTTATTTTATAGTGGAGATCCGGTAGTTAGAGAGCTGGCAACTTTGGAAAGGATTTTGGGTTAGCTGGAAATCTTTTATAGGCTACAGTCAATTGTCAGCATCTACCCCAATTTTACTCTTATTGAGAATGATTAAGCCTAATATTCACCAAAATTTCTCCAATCACCTGACATGCACTAAGACCTTTTTCCTGGTCTCTTTTTCCTCTGTGATGTTGTGGAAAGACATAACTAATTCACAAGCCCCTGCTGTGCATAAGAAACAGAAGTTTCTTTAGTGACCTTAATATGGCTTTTCACTGCTGAGGAAAATCACGTTATCTCAAGAAATTTAGAAGATGATTTATCAGAAATTTAGTTTCACTAAAAAAAAAAAAGTACCATATTCTAAAGTTCTTTGGTTAGTGGATGTGATGGGTGTTGATGAAGGAGGGCATGAAGCCAAACAAGACAGGAAGGAAGTTTATGGAGTTAGAGTTTTGGAGCCCATCTTGGTCATCCAGACATGCCCCAAATGTTCCCTCTTCTCCCCCAAAAGGCAAATAAGGGAGAACTATGGAAAGAAGTCTCAGATAGTGTTGGAAGCTCAATTCTTTGTGCACTGAGCTTGAGTTAGTGCAACAAAAGAGCAGAGAAAACCGGCCGCCCAGTTCCAGAGGTATTGATATTGGTCAAAGCTGGGGTTCTCTGCCCAAGGTGCTCAAATGTCTAATTCCTGAGTCATCAGGATTTCAAAGGGAAGAGGACAGGGAGAGCTTGAAGATACCAGCTCTGCTACCACCCTGGCCCCTGGGTCCCTAAAATGGCAAGACCCCTTTGTTTGGGGGTCCCTTAGCAGTGGGATGATCGGTGTTTACCTATCTGACCCTCACCTAGCGGCATCTGTACCGGGGAAAATGGAGTGGGGCAGGGGAGTCTAGGCTTTCTCTTGCTTAAACTATTGCGGTGATTAAAGGCGGGACTGTTCCTTTCAGTTTGGCTTCTTGTCTTAATCAGCTACTCCAGCACCTGGAAGCTCAGCCCGGCTGCCTCAGCTCAGCTCAGATTTTGACAGTGGTATGTCTTAGCTATGCCTCTCTGCAAGGAAAGAGCATGTGCAGAAACCAGCTCAGGTACTGCTGGCTGAGCAGGGAGCAGCGAACTGAATGAAGAACAAAATAGAGAGAATGAGGAACGCAAGTAAGGTTATCAGGAACAGGACACTTCCATCTTCCGTGAACGGTGGCCTGTTCTGAAACAAAAGAGAGGAAGTTTGGGGTGTCAAGGGGGTAAAACGTTAGAATAGCCCACAAGTCCTCTTACCTCACTGGGTTTCGAGTCGGGGCCAAACCTGCTGGAAAGTGTATGTGTCTCCATCTCAGATTTGGATTTTATGGTCTGCCTAAACCACTTTTGGTATTGTTTCCGGACCTGGAACAATAAAGGAAATACCAGGATTTTTTATTTTATTTTATTTTATTAACATTGATGAAGAGGATAAAAGTCAGCGAGTTGGGAAAAAAAAGAGGCATTATTTAAAAAAACGATTTTTTTTTTTCATAATGCGAAATGTATATCTGTTGTAGAAAATTTACATGATATGCACATGCCAAGGGAAGAAAGTAGAAGTCACATATAATTCTTCAATCTAGTGAAAACCACTGATAATATTGTGGTGGTGTCCTTCCATCTTGTTTTGGTTTGGGGTCAACCAGAAGCAGACCCTGCGATAAGAATTCAAATGTAAGGCGTTTATGCGGGAAGTGATCTCAGGAAGAACCAGCAGGGCGGTATTGGAAGGCAGGTATTATAGGGTGTGTTTCTCACTGTGGGAAACTGGGGTGCAGTTCCACTGGGGCGTTCTGGAAGACAGCACAGGTCACACACTTCAGAGTCATCCCACCCCAGGATGAGGGAGCTGGGGTATTTAACCACCACCTCCCATTGGTCATTGGTCGAGGGCTGAGCTCAGGGGCCATTGATTTCTGGCACTGCCAGCTTGTCCAGTGCATGGTCCCGGCATGTCCTGCAGATGGTAAGAAGTCTACAGGCAGAGAGTCACAGCTGTTGGCAACAAGCAACTCTGGATGGGCAGAGGTGAATGCTGAAAGGTTTCCCAGCCTTTGCACCACTGGCATTTTGGGATGGATAAATTCTTTGCGGTGGGAGGCTGTTCTGGGCATTGGTAAGGTGTGTAGCAGCATCCCTGGCCTCATCCCACTGTGTGCCAATAGCATCCTCTAGTTGTGACAACTGAAAGTGTCTCCAAAATTGTCCCCGACTGAGAATGATTGTGCTATGCCATACATTCCCACATGAAAACAAATTTGTAACAATAACATAAGTAATAAATGTTTATATACATTTTATAAACAAAGTGGAACCTTTCTGGGTAATGTTTTGCAACTTTCTTTTTCACTTAAAATATGTGAATTTCCTTCCAGTCATAACATATTCTCGTGCCTGGACAAAAACGAAGATAAGAATGTTTCAGGTTTGTGTTGGTCCTTTGTCTTCTAGGGAGTATCTGCTTTACCAGCTCACTTTCTGCCCTTTCCTCAGCCTGCGAGGAGCTTTTCTGCATTTCTCAGTTTGGTTCTTTGGGACGCTTGGATGTAGAGTGAGGAAAAGAGGGAGAGAGATGAGGGAAGGAGAGATAGATAGAGATAGAGACAGAGAGAGATAGATAGAGATAGAGA
>JAQZBX010115186.1:0-10082 GCA_029593785.1 Cabassous unicinctus
GGGAAGCAGTGGCTGACAAGAAGAGTGAAAACACATCAAATGCCTTGGGAAATACAGAGAATCAAAAAGCACTAAAGGGGGCGCAGGGTGGGGTGGGGGGCAGAATGGGTGGCGAGAGGGAGTCACTAGCACTGGAGGGTGATCACGGGAAGATTTCTGAATCATAAGGTTGTGAGGTGACTTGATCTGCTGGAGTAGGTAAGAGGCTAATTTACACTTAGTGTACTCTCTTTCTGAAGTCAAGGGCAGATATCATACGCTGGAGGGAGATGTGTTTTCCCTGAAATGATATTTTTAAGTTGTCATAAAAGAGAGAGAAGACTTCAGTTACCAAGAAAACAAACCCCATGATCAGCCGCTCTTCACTTTTAGGGTCTAGTTCCCTCTCCCTAGAAAAAAGGTACAAGTGCACATAGACACAAAATTTTGCATGCATTTCCAGCTTTGGAATTTAGAAATCCAAAGCTGATGCTTAGCTTTTAACTTCAGGCTGCAAACTCTGACATATGTAATACCCTCAGTTTCCAGCAGTGCAAATAAATAGACTTGCTATTTTTGTTCCTTTTTGACAAAGTTAGTGAATCCTCTATGAGCCCTCTCTGCAGATAGGATACTCTTTAAAAATAAAATGCTTCAAAGCCCTATGTTTATAAATATGGTGTCATCTTGGCTCACCTTCCGCAGCCGTACCTCACTGCAGGGCAGCTGGCCCAGGGCCCCCACGTGGCCCACTGCTGCACCCACCCACCAGCCCCGCCCACCCAGCCGGATCCCAGCTCTCTTGCAGCCCTGCAGCCTGCGTGCCTCCTGCACAGGTGCCCCTGTGTGTTGCATCCCGGCATCCCCACCACTCTACTGTCTCACCCCAGCCCCACTCTAGCCCTTTCATTTTTGATCCAGGCCCTGAATGGTTTCACAGGCATCACAGAGACCTGGATATTTCCTCTGGGTGACTATCCAGGCTGTTCTCCCAGCCGATCCGATGGATGGCTTTCCCATGACTTGAAGGGAAGTTTTCTTAACCTGATCAAATGATGTTTTGCTGGGTTGATGAATTACTTAAGTTTGTTTTTCCTTATTTGAGATGGGTGGAGTACTTGATGCAGTGGAAGCACAAGGTGAAAAAAAATGAAAGACAGGATAGAAAAATGAAAATAAATAAATAAATAAAAGGGGAGATGAAAAATAAACCCTGTAGTACGGTCAAGCTATGGTTAATCCCCAAGTTCCCCCTATAATATCCTGATCCCAGATTCCTTATTAAATGTAAAAATAATGTTCTCATTTATGGAGAGAGATTGTGGTGTCAGCCTTGTCCAGAGCTCACCTGAGCAGCAGCTTCAGTTATCCAGAAGATTTCCCAGAGCTTGAGAGTCAGCGAAAAGCTCCCTGGGCAGCCTCTAGGGGATTTAAGGTCCCCAGATTTCCCCTCACGTCTTTGCTCTTAGAGACTCTCGGGCCCTGCTCAGAGCCCAGCAGCTTGCACACCACACCAGGTCCTAAGAAATGCGGGATCAAAAGAAAAAAAGCTACAAGTGGGAGGAGGGACGTTGGCATATTTGGGGCAAGAGTAACATTGCATTCTGTGTGTGTGTTTCTTGTTTCATTGAATTCCTTTTGCTTTTGCCATTCTTCTTCATGAACACTGGGCTTGTTCGTAATACCATGTTTAAATAGCTGGGCTTTAAGGAGGCAGAAAGAGAGATTACACATGTTCAGTGTGTGCAGGAAAGGGTTAACCTGCTCCCCTGCTGACTGAGAATTTGGCCTTAATGTAATTTCCTAGCGTTGTTTCCCAGGTAACCTGATGAGACCGTATGTCTCCTGTGTTACCAGGCAACACTGCTGATGATAGTGACCCCTGGTTGGTAAATGCACATGGCCTAAGAGTAACAGTAAATGTTACTCTGGGCGCCCTGACCCCTGAGCGGACCCCTGGTGCTATTCCGCTGGAGCTGTACAAGAGACAGTGCCGGCTCCTACTGGGTGAGAGGCTTCCGAGCCCCGGCAACCGCTGCACCTGCGGGGGTAGGTCCCCTTTTGCACCTGCGCTGTCCTGCCAGGTGGTCGCCCACTGCCTTCCACTTGGGAGGAGCACCCAGCACTGTCCTGCTGGCCAGCGGTTCTCCTGACCCATCTCCTTCTGAGTGCACTGGTGTGAGCGTAGCTTTTGATGGTTTGTGAGTCTGAATGTGTTTTTTATTTTTAAAGAAGCTTTAGATTACAAAAATGCTACATAGAAAATATAGAGGTTTCCCATATGCCTCACCCCTTCCCCCTCCCATACTTTCCCACATTAACAACATCCATCATTAGTGTGGTACATTTGTTACAATTGATGAGCACATATGGAAGCATTGCCACTAACCATGGACTACAGTTTACATTATGGTTTACACTTTGCCCTGCACAGTTTTATAGGTTTTGACAAAATGTATAATGGCCTGTATCCATCATTGCAATGCCATGCAGGACAAATCCTATGTCCTTAAAACGCCCCATGTTATACCTTTCTTCCCTCCCCCTCCCCTGAGAACCTCTGGTGGCCACTGCCTTTATATCAATGATACAATTTCTTCCATTGCTAGAATAATCATAAGTCTGTAATAGAATAGTAGGATAATAATAAGTCTACTTTAGTCCATTGTTCATTCTCCAATCTTGAGGATTTGGGGATGGTGATGCCCAGTCTGTTTCTGATTGACAGGGGGCTTAGATCCCATGTGGCAGATGGATGGGACTGTCTTGCAGTTGTAGACACTCTGTTTTTTTGGCATGGGTGTTGTCCATCATCATCCTCTTGTTAGTAGTCCTGGGTGAGGCTGATGAACTGGAGAGCAGGCGTTGCAACTCTGCTGAGATTCAGGGCTCAAACTGCGTATGAACAGAGTGAAGATTTAAATCTCTGGGACATATATATAACAAGTATAGTGCTAATCATAGGTTCAAATAATAGGGGCAGAAGAGCCATGTGTAGGGAAATATAAGTGAGTCTAACTCTGTCCTGTGGGGCATTGCATGACACCTCCAAACTAACTATCCCCTGCTCTCAGACAATATGGAAAGGTTGAAAAACATTTGTTTTACAATTACCATGCTACTTTCCATCAGAAAATACAACACAATCTACTTAAATTTCAAGGGGAAAATGGTACTTTCATCCCCAGCTCTATGATTCAGGGATATATTATTTAACTTTTAAAAATACAGAATATATAAGGAAAATCAAAAGGACATCTGATGAAAATGATGGAGGCAGAGTTAAAACGAATGGTTGACAAAGATCCATGGAGCAGGGAAGCGGGTGTGGCTCAGTGGATAGAGCCCCCGTTTACCATATGGGAGGCCCCGGGTTCGCTTCCCGGCGCCTCCTTGTGAGGGCAGGCCGGCTCGCGCGGCACCGTGGGCTGATGCGGCAAGACCTCACAGCAAGGGGGAGATAAGCAGACACAGAGAAGACACGCAGTGAATGGACACAGCAGCACAAGCAGCAAGGGGGGATAAATAAATAAAATAAATAAATCTTAAAAAAAAAAAGATCCATGGAGCAGACTTGGGGCGAGGGAAATCTTTCTTCCCATCAGGCTAGGCAGAGGGTCGGGCAAGACAGGGGTCGTGAGCTCCTGATAGTCCAGGCCAGAGAAACCCCGGAGTATCACCACCAGGGCTGTGACCCCCATCTCTGGGGATGCTGCAAACTGGACCCCAAAGCCGGCCGCCCACCAGGGAGAGGGGGCAGCAGCAGCGCGGGTGATTGCTGGCAGGGGCCAGTCTGCCATCGAGCTCCTCTCTAACGTCGCCTTCTCCTGTCAAAAGGAAGGCTGGGTGGCAGTCATCCTGCACGGTTACCTGGCACCCAGGACAAGGCTGTGCCCACCGCCGTCATCCTTGCTGCGGCCGCTCTCACCTGGGCGCTGTGGTCTTGGCGCAGCATGATCATCTAAAGGCATGGTGGCTTCTGGGTGGGAAAATGTGCCCAAGGTCTGCCTTGGGTGGCCCTGCATCCCCTTCTACACCCCGCCTTGGAGGCACCCTGGCCAGCACCCAGGGGCCCCAGTGTCCTTCATGCTTCATCAGCACCATCAGCAGGAGCTCATTGGCAAGACATCTCAAGGGGCAGACTCGTAGGTGGAATGGGGGGGGTGTTTAGGTGCTCTGGGATGGAACCAGGAGGGGGGATGTTTTAGGATTCCAGCGGGAAACAGCTGGTCCGTTCAAGCTGGGGAGAGAGGGTTCAATGAAGGGATTATTTACAAAGGTCCGGGGTTATGAAAAGCAGCCGAGGATGGAGATGGGTGCCAGGAGTAGCCGTCTTGGGTGGCCCGGACCACCGTGGGAGTGAAGGGCAAAGGGAGGGGGCTGAAGAGCAGGGAGAGGGCAGCCCTTCAGTGGATGGACACCCTGACCTCGTTCCCCTCCCTCCCTCCGATCTCGTGCCAGTGCCCCCATTGGCCAGACCCAGGGGAGGACACAACAGCGGGGCCTGGTTGGTGTCCTCCCTGTGGCTCAGCCTTCAGGGCTCCAGGGCAGGCTGGAGAAGGGCAAAGGGCGGGGCTGGAGGGGCCACCAGAACCTTCTCTGAGCTCCTGAAATCTAAGTTCTCAGGAGGTGCCTGGCACCTCCCTGCTGTGCCATCCTCTACTGCTCCGTGAGCCAATGCCAGTCCTAGAGCTGCAGCTGAGAAGGTCTTATGGAGGCCGGTCCCTTACACCGGCCCCTCCAGCTCGGTGACCAGGGAAAGGGGCCAGCCCACCCACCCCTCCTTTCTATCCTGGCCCAGTGTGCACTGGCCATCAGTAGCGTTGACTCACTTCTGCCTTCTTTGGGGTCTTGCTGCTTCCTGCCCCTTCCACTCCACAAATTCCAGGTCCCACGAACCTGCCACGGATTTGTTCACTCTTATGCCCTGTGTCTACCATCTTGGCAAATTTTCCTCCAAAGCTGGAGCAGGGCAGGCAGAGGGCGGCCCAGGTCAGCCCAGCAGCGGGCCCTGGCTTCCTGGAGCTGGCTGGAGTCGCCGTCTGCAGGTGACCTGAGTCTGCTGGGCCCCACCCATTGCCCTCCACCACCCACGTGCTCACAGGTGTGCTCTGCCTGCAGAGGCTGCCTCCCCACAGTTAAGGCGCCACTCCTACCACGCTTTGATCCAGGATGAGCTGTCACTGTGCAGGCTCTGCCCACGGGCTCCATCCCCCACACCTAGGTACTGGGACGAGTCAAGGGAGTGACTTCGGGAGCCCACTTCTGCTCTCAGGGTTCAGGAACCCTTTGGGTAATAGCACCTAGGTCTTGACACTGGCCCACATTTCAAATGCTGGGGAAGAAGGCACCTCACTCTAGGACTTGGTTTACCCATCTGTACAATGGCGGAAGGTTCTGTCTCTGAGTCCCTGGCTTGTTCAGCAGGCCAAGCACCTAGAAGTCATGCAGTTTCACATAGAAAACCTTGCAATGTACCCCATCTAAACCTACAAGGACTCACTGTCTAGCATAAGGCGTCATATCTGATACCAGAAGTTTATGAAATAAACAGGAGAAAAACAAACTTGGGAGCATCCTTTAAGAATTCTGTGTTTTACTGCAAATTGGATACCCATCACCATTATTTTATCTCAGGAGCAGGACCCTCTCAGCCAGTTCTCAGAAATCCTGTGTTCTTTGGAGTTTAAGAAAGGCTGGAGAAGGCCATCTCGAGAGTCCTTGTCGGCTCTGCCATTCTACGAGGGTCAGTGGAGACTCAGGGGCCCTGCCCCCGACACCTCTGTCTTCCCCTTGAGCTGGCCTTGCACAACTCAACAGGAGCTCCTCCTCCCCAAAACTGTCCTAGCCCCCCCAGTTCCCCAGCCTCCCCCTTGCTCCTCCCAAGCCCCCCAGTCACAGACCAGCCCCCCTTCACCCCCAGCAGGAGCATCCTCTTGTGACACGTGAGCTCCTGCTGCTTCCACTGCTTGAACCCTCCAAGCCTGGTGAGCAGGACCTCCGGCTCGGCCAAATGATACTTCTCCCAGAAAAAGGAACTCCTTCTGGTGAAATCCTGGTTCTGCCACTTCCTAGTTTTGTGTTTCGGGGGTCGGGAGGGGGAAGTTACCTAGTCTCTCAGAGACACAGCTTTATCATCTGTTAAATGGAGAGAATAATATCTTTTTTAGGATTGTTCTAAGGAGTTAATGAAATAATAGTAGCTAATTTTTATGGAACTCTTACTACGTTCCAAGCATGGTTTACACTTTGTCTTTATGTTACTCAAGTAACCCTCACAGCATCCAAAGTACTCTTATTACCTTTCACTTGCCAGGTGAGAAATCAGAAGCCGTGTAAAACCAAACAGGTAGTGCCTTGTTCACCTGGGGTGGGGGGAGGGTGGCATTCACACCCATGTCATCTGTTGCAACCTGTACGACCAAACAGGACAGCCCTCCTGCTTTTTTAGGGCAGCCTCTTTCCAGTTGATTGGGATTATTTGCTAATCCCTGACTTGTCTCTACTTTTTCAATTGTGGTTGACCTACAATGCCAACTGACCTCTTATTCTTTGAGTAAACACCTGCACAGATATCAGTGACAGTATCCTTATTTCTTCACAGCAAAGCAATGTTCCAAAATGTTCCAAACATTTTGCTTCTGCTTGCCCTAGGATCTGGTGCCAAGCATGAGCCAATGTATGAGTTATCTACTGCTGTGTAAAAATTACCCCTGAACTCAGCAGTTTGAAACAACAGAGTTTCTTAGCTGGGGGGTGCCCTGACTCAGGGACTCACGAGATTGCAGTCATCTGAAACTGCAGGATCCACTTCCCAGCCTGCTCACGTGGCTGTCGGCAGCCCTCAGTTCCTCGCAGGCTGTTGCCAGAGGCTTCGGTTCCTGGCCACGTGGGCCTCCCGCTAGGCCTGCTCATAACGTGGCAGCCGGCTTCCCCCAGAGCGAGAGATCAGAAAGAGAGAATGGATGCCCAAGATGGCAGCTGCAGTCTTGGATCTCCTAACCTCAAAGTGACACACTGTCACCTCTGCTGTCTTCTCTCAGCACAAAGACCAGCTCTGCATGCACACAAGTGTGTGAACACCAGGGAGTGAGAGGCTGGGGGCCACCTTGCAGGCTGGCTACCACCATCAAGAATAGAGCCATAGGGCAGAATTTGGGTGCTAGGGTAAGTAAACTGGGTGACATCAGAGGCTGCTCAGGTGGTGCCAATGATAAAGCAAGAGCCTTTATGAGTCATGGCCTCATGTTAGTATTTCCAAATTACCAAGGCTAATCCTAATTGAAAAAAAAAATCTTGTCATTACATGAGAGATTTTCAATATGCTACGCATGGGTATAGGAATTACAGTGTGGTCCAGAGCTTTAGATCTTGTTCATAAATATCATCAAAAAGAATTTTGATTTATTAGTTATCCCACCATCCCATTTGGGGCTTTGGGAGGACTGATATGATTTAGAATGGAAAAGGAAAAAATCTGTTTATAAAAAGAATGTTGACTGCGTATTTCTTATTATCTTCTATTCTTTTGAGAACAGGAATTCTCCATGAGAAGTCAGCATACTTTCTCCGTAAAGGGCCAGGCAGTAAATATTTTAGGCTTTTCGGGTCATACAATTATTATCCCAACTATACAACTCTGCCTTTGTAGAGCAAAAGCAGCCACGGACAACACGTAGACAAATGAGTGCCTGTGTTCCAATAAAACTTTATTTACAAAAACAGGCAGTGTTTTTGGAAATAAATTTGCTGACAAATTTGCTAACAAATTACAGTTTGCTCTTTAATCTCCACATGCTAGAATTATTGCTAAGGTAAGAAGGTCAGCATCAGGATATGTGACAGAGGCAGCCAGTGGTCTCCCAAAAGGATTTTACTCTTCTTACTTCACAACAGAACTTCCAAGTGGTCCATGACCACTCAGTGTAAAGATGAGTCTTCTTGCAGCTAGGTGTGGCCGTGGCACAAACTCTGGCCGGTGGTATATGAGCAGAAGGGACTTACGCAAACCTCTAGAAAATATCCTTACAGGAAAGAGATGCGCCCTTTCCTTCCATTTTCAATTTCTGCTGGTTGGAATGCAAAAGCGATGGCTACAGCTGGAGCAGCCCTCTTGGACCAGGGGGTCTCCTGCCCCTGGGAGTATACTACATCAGCCCCCCATCACCTGCTTCCAAACTTTTATGTGAACAAGAATCAAGTTTCAATCTTGCTTAAGCTATTTATTTTGGGTTTCCTGCCACTCATAGCCAAACCTGATTCTAATAGTAATGGCTGAAAACGTAGGGGAAAGGAAAAGATTTCACCTCTTCCCAGGGGGCCCTGGGAGAATTTGAGGTCACAATGCCCCAGCATTACAATTTAGCATTCCTCTTGCAGATCCTTTTCTCTGATAAAAAGCAAACAATACTGGAAAGTATAAGGAACAAAACAAACATCCATCTTCTCATCCTCCCTAACTAGTAACTATCAATATTATGTTTATTTTCAGTCTTTTTCACCCTTTTTTTGGTAAGGAAAACTCATTACAAAGAGCTTGAAATCACCCTTAGCTGGTTCCGCTCTCCTCCCCATACACACATACCCTCTTCCTTTCATTTCCATTCTGCTCATGGCAACCAATGCACAAGTGTGCCGGGAATTCTTCTGGAGAATGTTTGATTCATTACATGTGTGAGCCCATATTTAAAAGGTACATGGTACCACACTGCAGGTATTTTTCTGCACCTTACTTTCTTCTACTTGACCTTGTTTCTGAGGTCTAGCTGTGTTAATACAGAAAGATTTGTTAGCTGCTCTATAGTACTCGATTGTATGAGTATACATTTTTTTATCCATTCCCTTTTGAGAAAATACAGTTATATTCTACTTATACAGAAATAGAAGCTCCGAGTTATAGGAATATTTCAAATTTAGTAGCCAGGAACAAGACAGGGATGCCTTCCATCACTCCTGTTATTTAATCAAAATATCTTAACAAACACTAAAGGCCAATGAGAGAGGAAAGGAGGGGAAGAGAGAGAGAGAAGGGGGGGGGTGGGATTGGAAAGGAAGAGGGGAAAATGAATACGAGAGTTTAGCAAGGATGCCAGATGCAAGACCAGCACCAAAATTCAGTGCCATTCCTTTAAGTCAGAAAGCATAAAAAATACCATTCACACAAAGCAACAAAACTATAAAATATTTAGAAATAAGCGAAACAAAACATGCAAAACTCTTATGATCGATATTATAAAATGTTATTAAAGAACATGAAGGAGATTTTCCAGGTGTATAAATTCAATGAATGCCAATAAAAATCCCAAAAGCATTAAGAAGAAATGCAGAGAAGTAAAAGTACCTGAATAGCTAAGATGATTTTGAAAAGGAAAAAAAAAAAGGGACAGTCTACCCCACCAGGTATCAAGATGTATTTCAAAGCCATAGGAGATTTTTTTTTTTAATGTGGGTTTGCCACAGCAACACACAAACAGGTCTATGGGACAAAACAGAGTCCAGAAATAGACCCATTTCAATCTGAGAACTTGGTAATTAATGGTGGTGGCTTCTGAAACGATATGTAGAAAAGATAAATTATTCAACAGTGTTTGGGAGATTGGTTAAATATTTGGAAAAAATACAACTAGATTCCTACCTACCACCATAAAAAACAAGTCCCACACCATGTAATTGACTAGAATTCCATATATAATATCCTTAAAATTAAAAGGCTAGATCCAGGGATTTTATGCAAGAGGACATTTTCAGTGTGAAAGCCAAAAGCAATGTAATGCATTTAGCTCAGCTTATATATACTAGAAAAGTTGAAATTAAGAGCCAATTTTCCATCTAATTATCATGAAGAGGCAGATGAACTATTTTTCTGAGAGCAAATGAATACACTAAAATACAATTAAATTAAAGCAGAGGGGCCGGGAAGCGGGTGTGGCTCAGTGGATAGAGCCCCCGTTTACCATATGGGAGGCCCGGGTTCGCGTCCCGGCGCCTCCTTGTGAGGGCACGCCGGCCTGAGCGGTGTGGTGGGCTGATGCAGCAACCTCACGGCAGGAAGCGGGTGTGGCGCAATGGATAGAGCACCCGTTTACCATATGAGAGGCCCCGGC
>JAQZBX010115436.1:0-10334 GCA_029593785.1 Cabassous unicinctus
GAGGGCATTACCCAGCAGGGAGTTGAAGACAATTGTCAGCATCATCACAAAGAGGAAGAGGTGGGCTCCTGTGTGGTTAAAGAGTCCTAGAAGAATAAAATCTGAGGTATGGTTTCTGTTTTCCATGATTTCAAACATGAGGGACCCTGGGAATGAAACAATAGAGAATTCTTGTCATTTAAAATGTTCCATTTGAATTACAAATTTCTTGGAAAGGACTGAGGTGAAAGAAAATAAGACCTCTTTCAAATCATTAATCTGCCATCTCCTATCTATTTTTAACTTGGCAAGAGCCATGACTAAACCTTTTTCTGATTTCAGAAGGTACCCTTGGGGCATGGATGTGGCTCAAGCAGTAGAGCAACTCCTTCCCACATGGGAGGTCCGTTTAGGTTCCGGTTCCTCTTAAAAAAACAACATACAGCAAGCAAACAAACAAAAAAATGAACTCAGGATAACGGATGTGGCTCAGTGGTTGAGCACTGCCTTTACACATACAGGGTCAGATGTCCCAGGTTCAATCCCCAGCTCCAGTACCTGCCCCCCCTGCAAAAAAAGTTTTCCTTATGAGAACTTCTCAGCTTTAGTATCAGGTAATTGATAAAATGAATCAAAATGCATGGTTAAATCCAAATACCATGTAAGTGTGATTTTGTTGTATCAGATACCAAAATTAATTAACAGGAAAGAAAGGAATCACAGAATTTGTAATTTATAATTTTGCTTGGAATATGCTTTTCACAGACAATATTCTTAGAAACTAAATTAATCCAATGTTCTTAACTACATAAAAGATAGGTACTTAATAATGATTGTTATACATATATAGCATATTAAAATTCGTTGAAACCTACCACAAACAGATACTTTTTCTCCTGATCAGGATTAATCTGGAAGGCATTTTTTCTTTCCAAACAAGAGAGCTTATTTTCTAAAGTTTAATAACTGGAACAACTGAGCTTCCACATCAAAACATAACTTTGGAAATGTTTTAAGGTATTGTTTCATTCACAGTTATACACAGAAAATAAAAATAACTTTCTTGGAATCTTTTCCTGCAAAGAAAAACTATAATATGAAATGCACACTTTCCTTAACTGTGCAAAGGTACTTTGCCATAAAGAGACAATTTGCACACAAACACAGCCTTCTGTGGGTAATTGAAACAAAACAAAACAAAACAAAGCAAAACAAAACAAAACAAAACAAAACAAAAGAAAAAACCCTTACCATAGAGATAAATTAGTTTCTTCTTCAGTCCCAATAGATTCTAAATATTAAAAACAGTCTTTAAATAAATATGTACAAAGCTGAGGGATGGTAAACCTAATTCAATTTGAAGGACATGATCTTGTAAC
Source organism: Cabassous unicinctus (assembly GCA_029593785.1). Lineage (NCBI taxonomy): Eukaryota > Metazoa > Chordata > Mammalia > Cingulata > Chlamyphoridae > Cabassous > Cabassous unicinctus. The sequence goes on from JAQZBX010115436.1 coordinate 1,359, forward strand.
TATTTTCATTAAATATAATTACATGGCTAAAGAAGTGCACTTCATTACTGGGCATTCACTTTGCCTCAAGTTTCTCAGCCATCTTACACTTGAATCTCAGTAATGACTGGGAAGACAGTGCAAAGACCCATTTAATCCCAAATTACTTTACTTTAGCATCATCATTGTACTGACAGAACTCTGATGGAAGGCTTTAGTTGGTTGTTTAAGATGTCATGAAATATACTTTCACCTTGCTAAATATATTCACTTTTGCAATGTATTTGGGATATCCTCATATCTCTAATAAATATTCTATATTTAATTATTATATGAAATTCCTAATTAGAGCTTCAGTATCATTTTTCTGAAGGACTGTTAAGGACTCCCAACACATTTGTTTGACAGGAAGATATCTATTCTTCCATTATCCTTGCCTTCCTCTTTTTTCAAAGGTGATAGAACTTAATCTGCTTAATACTCATTGTGTAATTTAGCAACTGATGGACACATTTCTTACATTAAATTTTTTAAATGTATATATAACATTGACTTTAAACACCTACCTGATAGTTGCTTTAAAACTTAGAAAATATGAAGGTGAAAAAGTGTTTTGTAATAAGCTTCACATCCAATTATATTATTCAGACATCACTTCACTTCAGATGTATATTAAACATCAATTCCATGTAGAGTTTTACAACAGACATTCATTTTTTTCATATTTTGATAAGGCAAGCTGACATAGAATACATTTATATAGCAATTTGAGATAATCTTTTGCTTAAATCATGCAAGGGTGCTTATGTTTTTTAGAGAATAATTTCAATTACCTACATGGCTTTTTCAGTTGTAATAAAACATTTTCGTATGAATTTTCTACTTAGGAATAAATATTTTTATTACTTGAAATCATTATCTCCTAATTTATCATGGAGATAGGTAAGCTATTAAGTATGCTTTTTTAGGTGAAACAAGTGTATAAATATTTAGTCATTACTCAGCTATAGTGTTTATTTAATGCAAACTCAAGTATGTGGATCAATTAAATTAAATGAGTAGTATGTAAGTATATTTCCCTAAACTGTGATAATTTCAAAATATATTTTTATTAAAATGTTCTTGACCAGATTTTCACATAAAAGAAGATAATTTGTATCTAATTAAAATGTTTGCAATCCTATAAATTCTAATTAATTGACTACGGAGGCAAAGTGTGGATGAAGTTAACAGTAACAAAATAATTTATCTTCCAATTAAATGTCTGTAATAGAAATAAACTGAAGCGTAAAATCTCATAATTGACTAGTATAGGAATAGGAAATTTACTCACCAGAAAAAAAAAAGATTTTCTTTTACCTTCTTCAAAATGGCTTCAGAATACTAGAGATTTCCCCATTTAAATTTTCTTCCTTATTCATTGTCCTTTACATAGATAGATGTTAAAATTATGTCTTCACTTTAAATAACAAACTCACATCTTTCAAAGTCCTGTATAAGACAAATATTTAAAAGTGTATATTTATATGTCCTCCTTTTTCTTATCAATATTTTTGAGTAATCATAGAAAATCAGAACAGTGCCTAGATTCTTCTTTTGTGTATTTTTCCTTTTCCTGCTTCTGAAACCTCAGATCAAAATTGAAAATCTGTACCTCTAGGATGCTGAGATCTCTTCTGTTGATCTCTTCTGTCAAACATAAGATAGCAGCAGTCAAATCATTTATTTGAATAAAGTGACAGTTCTGACTTGAATGCTGTGTCAGCTAGCATATGTTTTAGTTCTTTGAAGTACAACATGGATAATAGAGAGGATTTCACTTAGAAAAATACATAGAAGAAATACTATAACCATGGATTTTTGGAGTTAAAAGTCACAAGAAAATTGCTAAATAATAAGTGATTAGCATGACCTGCAAAAGTGAGATAAATTTGAGGTTTCCCAGCAGGATGGATCTCCTTCCCCTCTGTGCAGCTTCATCCTCAAACACAAATTTGTGAGGAGCAAGGATTTTCCAGTCTGCTGCAGATGAATTGCTTTTATCAATGTCTAGGGCGTTTCATGTTGAATGGAATAGGTGTGGCCTTTTGCCATTTTTGCCCAAAATTCTATTTATTAATGAGTTAAAGCTGCACAAAGCTGACACTTGGGATGCTAAAGAGGTTTAATATTCATGGACCTTGAAAGGATTCCAGAGCTGCAAAATACTTCCCTACATGCTTTCAGAAATCTGTGATTCATTAAAATAAAAAAGAAATATTTAGAGCAAATGTAAAATGTAAATAAATGTCTTTTGAAAGGAGGATGATATAAAAGCATTTTAGGGAGTGAACTAATGTGTTTCAGGCATTGCTAATTTAAACTCTGATATGGAGTTGCTCTTAAATCATGTAATATTGAGACATCAGTTATTGTCAAAGACGGTAATTAAAATGAAAGAAAACTCATGGTAAAATTCAGCTGCTTTTCCCTCATGACCTAAATTTGTCAAAATAGCTGCTAATTATAATTGTAAGTTAGTTGTATCTATGCAATAGATAATATGTTTACATTTTATGTGTTCTATACCCCTATAAGTACGTAATAAAGCAAAAATAATAACGCTAGCAGCATATGTTATTCATTATGTCAAGCATTTCATGATTTTACTCCTGTTAATTTTTATATTTTAGGTGTTCAGGTAATCTTGGATTCTGGCTCCCTGTTTAACAGTTCAGTTCTGTGACCAAGGTTTTATATATACGTATATATAATTCTCAGATTTATCAAATATAGAAGGGATTTTTTTCATTCAAAAAATTTTTTTACCATGGAATATTTGAAGGGCAGATTTTTCCTGATACAATATATAAGATAATGCAATTGAGTAATCCAAATAAGCTATATTTATTTCAGTAATTAGTAATTGTTATGAATACCATTAAAGTAGTATATTCATGGCTGTTTCTGACTTTGGATTTTGAATTTTATTGAACCTGCATGATTTGGGATGTGCTTAGTCACGTGTGTGTTCTAAATTTAAAACAAATTATAATATTTTCTGTGCAAAACCCCAGGTTCCTAAATAAGTATAAGTATCATATGATATATAAGTAACATATCAGTTTTCAAATAAATACTCCACCAAAGCACAATTATCATTTATAATAAAATTTTAAATTTTCTTCATGTAGGTACTGCTACACATGGATTCAGAAGTTTGTCACAATGATGCTTTAATGACACAGGGTTTTCATTATAAACTGAGCCCAAATAGACTTTTTGTGATATAGACCAAATGTTCTGTATGATCCCAGAGGTTATGGGAATGATGGCCAATGAAACTCTAAACTGGGGAGATAAAAGATGTATCAGTCAAAATCACAGACTGAATGGACATTGGGAAGGAATAATTATCAGCGTTCAGGCAGAATGGCTGTGTAGAGAAGGCTGTCTAACAATTGCTATGACCCAGGCTAGATCACAGGGACAAGAATTCATAAACAATAAGCAGGAACAAGGAGAATAAATATCACTCTGCTGTTGCCTACCCTACTCCAGAGGGCCACACTTGGTCTTTCTTGGACTATAGATTCTGAGCTGGAAATTTTCATGGAGGGCGTTTATTTATTTATTTATTTATTTATTTATTTATTTATTATTTATTTATCTTTATTTCTTGTGATCAGGACTTCAAGGAGAAAAGCAAGTAGAATTGGGCACAGGAAGAAGTCGAATGGGAAAGTGGTCACAACAAATGTTACAAATGCTCCCTGGAGGAAATCTGCAACTGGGGTGGCCCTTTGGAATTACATGTATTACAGCATTTGGTCTGTCCTTAGTGGGCCCACATGGAGTATTCACAGGATATGGACTACCACCAGGAAAGGAGCATGATCTTGGTCTAGGCAGTTTTCCTCAACCATGTACAGTGTCTTAAGAATTTCTTCCTTAAGATCTCTAAGTTAAGACTTCTAGTCACAGGGAGAACAAGTACTACAGTCCTGATAGTGAAAGAAAAACCTGGAGAATTTAGAATAACATATACTACCCTACAGGCTCCACACTCAGTCTTAAGGGGGCTCTTTGGTGACATTAACTCAGGTTGGCCTCCTATAGTAGATACCAGGTGACCATGTGTGAGGGATGCACAGAAGATACCTAACAACAATGACCAATCCATTAATAATGTAATTTCCTGGAAGTTCTACTTCTAGCAGAAAGGTTTAAGATGTTTCAGAAGGTTCCCACTAAGAACATGCTGGCATGAGGAGCTCAAAACTATCAGTGTCAGCCCTAACTCATGGTTTAAAGGAACCCTTACTATATCCTTGATAAAATCTAGCCAAAACTGTGAATCTGAAACTATACCAAAAGGCTTCAGTTTGTGATGATGAAAAGCCTATGTGGGGCAATGGAAGTAATGATGAGAGAAGTACTCCATTACTGTCAGCTCAAACTCTTGTTGTACTCTAGCTCCAAATTAGCCTACCCAAAGTAACTTAGAGAAGAAAACTTTCTATTGTTCCCTGAGTGTCCTATCTGGGAAGGACATAACCTCCCCTCCCTTGAGAGACCTTGCAAAAACATCTCAACCTTGCAGCTGTGTCCCAAGTTATCAGAACCTTGAAGTTGTGCAGACACTAGCTAACCGCCAGGATCCGCTTCTGTACACCCTGCTTGCTTGCAAACTGCGTCGGTGACCCCCCTATAAAAGGGAGCCATTTTAGAACCCCGGGGCTGCAGTTCCCTCCTGCGTGAGGTGTGCTGCAGACGCCCGCGGGCTTAGCTCAATAAAAGTAACTAAAGTCTTAAAGTCTGAGTGTGGTCGATCTCCTGGGTTACAACACTCTGTAAGCAAATACTCCCCAAAAATCTAAGTATTGTGTTTTCCACAGTGTATTTTTTCACATGGCTCTTGGTCCTTTTCAAGAGGATTAGTATATAGCAATCACATTTATTTATTGTGACATTTTAGAGTCCTTCTTCCAAGAAACCTGCTTTCCCTTTCATTTGTTGATGTTTAGGGCTCAAATATGACTCAGAACAGAAAATGGGGTGAGGAATTGTGAATTTCTTCCATCATGGTACCTGGAATAAGTCTTCTATTCACCAAATTTTCATTTTTATTTTATTTATTGTAGTAACATAAATGCCTAACAAAATTTCCCAATTTAATCACTACCAAGCATATCAGTAATATTAATTACACTCACAATATTGTGCTACCAATACCATGATCCATTACCAACATTTTTTATCACCTCACACAGAATCTTTTTACCCATCAAGCCATACTCCCCATTCCCAGCCCTCCAAGTCCCTGGTAAACTATAATCTGCTCGCTGGGTCTAGGAATTTACTTATTCTAGGCATTACATATAAGTGAAATCATACAACATGTGTCCTTTTATGTGTGTACTATTTTATTCAACATGATGTGCTCAATGTTTCTCACTGTTGTAGCATGTATCCAGATTTTTTTAATGGCTGGATGGAAATCCATATATTGTATATCCATTCATTTGTCGAAGGGCACTTGGATTACTTCCACTTTCTGACTCTCTTGAATAAGGCTGTTATTACTTTTGTATACAAATATCTATTCAATTCCCTGTTTTCATTCCTTTGGGTATAAAGCTAAAAGTGGGATTGCTGAGTCATATCAAGTTTTTTGTTTAACTATATGAGAAAACCATAAGTAGGTTTCCAATGTGTATGCTACATTTTACTTTCCACCAGCAATGAGGGTTCTTATTTCTCCAATTCTTAGACAACATGTTATTTTCTATTTAAAATAATAACCATTCCAGTGGGTGTGAAATGGTATCTTATTGAGGTTTTAATTTTTATTTTCTTAATAGCTAATGATATTGAACATCTTCTGTTCCCATTGGAAATTTATATAATTTCTTGGAAGGAATATCTCTTTAAGATCTTTGTTTTCCTTTTGCTTGTTGAGTTGTAGGAGTAATTTATATATTCTGGACATTAAACTCTTATTAGATATAACATTTCCAAATAGTTTACCCCTTTCTTAGGTTAACTTTTCATTTTTGGTAATGGCCATTGGTATGCAAATGTTATTAATTTTGATGAAGTACTATTTATTTATTTATTGCTTGTGTTTTTGGTGTCACATTTGAGAATCCTTTGCCTAACATATTTCTATACCATTGGGATGTTGTCTATCCTTATTCTAGTACCATACAGTTTTGATTTCTGTAGCTCTCCTGGGTATGATGGTAATCTTACCTTATATAATAAAACCATCAAAACATGACCACTGCTCTTACTTTTTTGATATCTGATTCAATGCTCCACTTTGACAGATCTGGAAATTCCATTCCAAATTATAAATAAGTTTTGTGATGCTTCATACATTATGTCACCCTAATTGGCTAAAATACCTAGGTGTTTAGTCAAACACTTGCTTAGATTTTGCTGTGATATATTTTGTAGATGTTGTGGACATCTACAATCAGTTGACTGTAAGTGAAGGAAATTACCTTTGATAATGTGAGTGGACATCAATCAATTGAAAGCTTTACTAGCAGAATCTGAGGTTTTCCAGAGATGATGAACCTCTGCCAAAAGACTACCACATCAAATCTTGTTAAGTTTCCAGTCTTCTCTATAGATATTGTCCATCAGATGACATTACCAAGAAAATGAAAAGATAATGTCATAGGAATAAGAAAATATTTGGAAATCTTACATCTGATAAGGGTTTATTATCCAGACTGTATAAAGAACTCTCATAATACTACAACAAAGCAAATAATGAAATGAAAATTGGACAACAGTCTTGATTAGATATTTCATCAGAGAAATTATACAAGTGTCCAATAAGCACATGAAAATATGCTCAATATCAATAGCCATTAGGTAAATGCAAATCAAACCCAAACTCTGTAAGCAAATAAACCAAAACTCTGTAAGCAAAGATACCATTTCACACATCACATTTCTATGTTTACAATATTAGGATGCTACTTTAAAAATGGAAACAGCATATGTTCTGAAAGTTGTGGAGATATATTAATTCTTGTGCTTTGTTTTGAATGGGGGAGGGCTTAAAATGATGTGGTCATTGTGCAGCATGGTACAGTGGTTCCTGGATAAGCAAAATTCAGAAATACCATATTGCTCTGCAATCTTATTGCTATCTATATATCAAAATAATTGAGACAGGGACTCAAACAAATAACTGTACACCAATGATCACAACATTATTCATAATAGCTAAAATGTGAAGCAATCAAATTTCCATCACGTTAGTGGGCAAATTCTAAACCACAATCTAGCTTCTGCTGGATTTAGAACTTCCAGGAAACTTTTTTATAATAGTGGATTCATAATTTTTGCTAGGTATCTACTGCCCATTCCCAATACATGTTCCACCTTCATTCTCCTACAAGAGTCCAACCTGAAGGAACAGAATCAGAGGGACTGATTAATTCTTACTTTTAATTTGTCAGGGTCACAGCCACTGTTAAATGGCCTTCTCTACACAAACAGTCTGCATGAAATCTTGAGCTATTACCTCCCCATGTCCTTCAGGGGTTGGGGTGTCAAAAGCTTCCAACTCTTGCCAATGCATAAATCCTGCACAAACTCTCTTTGGTTCACCTCAATCTTGTCCACATATTTACATAATAGTCCTTTATTAATTTAAAATTAGATACCCAACTTCTTTATACTTTCTGTTTCAGGCTGCAATTCTAAACTGATGCATCCTTTTTCTCCCCCGCTCAGAGCTTGATTGGCTTTTTTCCCACCCATAGTCAGATCCTATAAAAGTATTAAATTTACATTAGGCACAAACTATTCCCCACCACCCAACAGATAATGGCAACCCTGTGTGACTAAAACATCATTTTCATCAAACTGTGACTCCATGCACAATAGTACTTAGAAGAGGAAATGATGAAAATTATATTATAAGTAATTGCTACATTCTTACTGAAGCATTCATTTGAAAACAGATATGCTATTTAAAAATGGTATTCTGTTTGCACTCATTGAGGAACCCAGGATTAAGGCAGGAAATATGATAACTTGATTTTAAATGTAGATTACACACATCTGACTGATCATGTCTTAAATCAAATTAAGATTAACCACTTCAATAAGATTTTAAATCCAAATTCAGGCAGTAACTATGATCTATAATGTACTATATTCAAACAAACAAAATAACAATTATTATAGCCCATCTAGATTAAACAGTGGCATTGTCTTACTTATTATAACAGGAAAACTCTGCTCATCGCAAATTACATGATGTTTTTTTAAAAATCAATTTTATAGATACATATTAATAAAGCATACAAATCATTTAAGGTGTACAACCAATGGTATTTGGTATAATTACATAGTTGTGCATTAATCACTTCAATTGTTATTAGAGCATTTTTACTATTTCAATACTAATAATAAAAAAAACCAGACAAATAAACAAACAAGAAAATTCCTCACTTCTTAATCTCTTTATGCTTCTCCCACTGTACATAGCTGCTGTTTCTAGCTATTCTTTCCAAAATGTATAATCAATGGTTTTTAGTATAATCGCAATGTTGTACATTCATCAACTTAAACATTTTAAAACTATTTCATTACCCCAAAATAAAGACTACAAACCCCTTAGCATTCCTTGCTCATACATACATAATAACTAATCTCATTTCATCTTTATGAATTGGTTTATATTTACATTTTATATAAATGGAATTACATGATTTTTTAAAATCTCCTTTTTACAATTGAGGTATTTGGGATTTGCATTTACTAATAAATAAATACATGGTAATAGAACTGTTAAAAATGGAGACAGGATCCAAGGATGACTGGGAAACAACAATAATAAAAACATATCCAAAAGAATTAAAACCAGAGACTTGAACAAAAATTTTCATACTGATGTTCATGCAAATGTTATTCACAATTGCCAAAAGATGGAAGCAACCAATATGTCTATCAACAAGTGAATGGCTAAACAAAATGTGGTATGTAAAG
>JAQZBX010115859.1:0-10157 GCA_029593785.1 Cabassous unicinctus
GATGACAGTGTCCCTTTAAACAAGTAAGCAAAAGGTGAAAGACCTAAACTCTCCATAAGGGTTTTCTAAAGAAGCATATTTATAATTAGATCTCCTTTTTTGGCTGATTTGGCACGTAAATTTAAAAAATGTATTTCATTGTCTCTGGGGGAGTCTTTGCAGGATTTGCATTTACTTAATTTTGTCTTTTGGTTTAGATTTACTTCAAGAATATAGGTGATAGAGGCCTTTTTTGAGTTTCTTTTATTAAGTTTGACATTAAGAGGGGATAAGAGGGATAGGCTTGAAGGAGCTTCTGATCCCTTATTATAAAAGGACAGCTCACAAGACTATGATAAATAAGAGGAGGACAAGAAGGTGGAGGAGTACAGGAAGGTATAGAAGGAACTGAGGCATCCTCAGAAAATTCAAAGGGTTTGGAATGTTTTTCAAGTTTCGTTAAGCATTTTGATAAGCCTTTGATTTGTTAATTTGGTATTTGTTTCTTCAAGAGAGGGAATTTGGAGCTTGTATTATTTTTGGAAGCTTCCAAATATCAGTTTTAAAAGGTATGCCAATTAGATTGTTTGATCTCATAGCCCGTATTTTCTAATTGTGTGCATAAATATATTAATTTACTCATATCAAAAGAAGCTTTATTATATGCGTTGTAATTTAAAATGATCTCTAGTATGCCAGATTTCATAAGACATGGGTTTATATGAGTCAAGACCATAATTTTTGTACATGAATCCAGCAGATATACCAGTTGACAGTGCACCATTAAAATTTTTTTAAGAATTAAAATCCATTGTTCCTGACTGAGAGCAAACATAAAGCCTAAAAACCTGCCAGTACTTATTTTATGGTTGGTTAATGAGATTTTTTACAGAATGTTAATGTGGTATACATCTTAAACTTGGTGGAACACCTCTGCTTCTTGTAATCTGACCCATGACAGCTGTCTCTATTTGCATGGAAATTATGTTGAAGGTGGCAGTCAACTTACTGTCAATTTTGCATATCTCTGACCAGTTCAATTATTACCAGATTGCACTCAGTCAGGAAAAAAGTTAATTAAAATTTTACGTAGGTATCCTTCCTTAAATATCAGAGAAAGGGAGAAAGAAGAGATTGTAAATATTTGAGTATTCACCAAACAGGAGAAACTTCTGTAAAAGTAGAACAACATAAGGATTGCAGCCTCAAAGTTCAAAATAAAACAAGAACTATGTTTAAAATGCCTTTAACCATAAGACACCCAAACAAAAGCCAGGACCTCCACCAAAGGAAGGGAAGTTCAGAACCAAGAAGACTCACCAACAGAAACCAAGGCCATTGGAGAGATAAAAGAGCACAAAGGGCTCTAACAGGTACAGTGATCAAATCCTATGGCAGCTCCAGAGTGGAGGTGGTGGGTCCCTTCAGATTCCACTTCTGACACCATGTAATGTCAACCAAAAAATAATAAACTGAGCTGTAAGGCAACAAAAGTGCTTATTTGGGGTCTTAGAATTGCAATTCTGGAAGCATAGATTCAGTTAGCAAACTAAATTGTGTCAGCCAAGGATATTTCAAAAGAAGAAGAGGAATAAAATAGAAGTTGGTTAAAACAAGAGTCTGAGAAATAGGGTTTTTTGTTTTTTCTTTTCACAGAGGGAATGATTTTGTTAGCTGCTTATGTTTCACTTATTACAGCCAGTTTGGGGGATTTGGGGGTGGCATAAGGACCTCTCTGTATGCATAGTTTTAAGGCTCTTATATTAATTACTCCATTTTTCTTTCACTGTTCTAATGACATTGAGAATTTTAGGTCAGTGTTTTGAATTTTGTTGTTTCTATTTCTCTTGTATATGGAATCTTGCTTGTTATTATATTTTCTAAAGGCCTGTTTTCTGAAGATAAGGAAACTATTTGTTAAAAATTTTTTAAGATACAATTCACATCAAGAAAAATTCATCTCTTTTATTGTTCAGTTCTGTGAATTTTGAAATATACATAAATTGGATAACCATCACCATAATTGTAATACAGACTGATTCATCATCTTAAAATATTCCCATGTGCCCCATTATAGCCTACCTCTCCTTACTTCCAGGCCCTTGATAACCCGGATCGATTTCAATCTTGGTATTTTTTACATTTCCAAAATGTCATGTAAAATGAATTTTTTTATATTGTCCTAAAAACCTGCATTCTTTCACTTGGCAAAGTGCATTTGAGATTTTTCCGTGCTGTTGTAGGCATTAGTAGTTCATTCCTTTTCACTACTGAGTAATATTCTAATTTATGGATGTTTACAATTCGTCCATTTTCCAATAAAGAGCTATTTAGGTTGTTTCCAGTTATTAGAAATTACGAATAAAACTAGTATAAATATTCAAAAGCAGTCATTTTGCAGAATATAGGTTTTCATTATGCTTAGGTGAATATCTAGAAGTGAAGAAGCTGGGTTGTGTGGCAAGTATTGATTTGACTTCCTATGAATCTGCCAACCTGCCAAAGTGTAGCATTCTGCTTTGCCATCAGTAAAAAGTGACAGTTCCAAGAACCCATTATTAATTTTGGGTCAGTGTTTATTCAGAGTTCAAATTTGCAAATGTACTGCAATTAATTCAGCTCCATTTTTGTAAGGTCTAACATTTCTCCATTACATTACCTCTGTCCCTTTATCAAAACTCAATTGTTCATATAAGGGTGGGACTATTTCTGTACAATCTATTATGTTTAACTGATCTATGTTTTATCCTTTCTCTAGCACAACAATTTAAAGTAAGTCTAGAAATCACATGTAGTGAGTCTATGCATTGTTCTTTTTCAAAATTAAATTGACTATATAGTTATCCCTTCCAAATCCTGGGGATTAGAGGCATAGGGCCTCCATGATATGGAAAATCCCTGTAAAGTTTTTGCATAGGTTGAACTTTTTAAAAAATTTTCAAACCAGGCTTTGCTGGCCTGAAAATCCATAGGGGTACTCTTCACCTTCATTTTCCTTTAGGGAATTATATAAGGACTTAGCTTTTTCTTGTATAATGCCAGAGTCTGCTGGAATGCCTTTTTTTGAATGAATGAATAAGAGAAGTATATTTAATGGTTTAAAGCAGGATATAAATAAAATATTGGGTAACTGAAATCATTAAAATTATATGCATTATAGGAAAGAAAAGCAGTTTAAAAAGGGAACAGAGATAAGAGTAAAGCAGTTTCCCATTTTGAGATATTTCCATGCAATTTTAGAGAACTGTTTGGAGACATTGGTTAACTTTATTTGGCTAAAGTAGGGGTGGGGGTGAGGGTTTGGGGTAGGAGTGTAGTCACGCTAGTCAATGAGACAGTGAGCATAATTTTTCTTTCTTTTTTTTTTTGACTAATAACATTACAAGGTTTAATAAGATGCAGATTATGATGAGGACATATCATGGACATTGAGAACATTACCAAATGTCTATTAATTTTATACAACTTTTAAATATTTATATGGATAACATTTTATCCATAAAAATTTGACCTACAGGTTAGAAAATCCCTTTTGATTTGAAAATACATCCCATGCAACCTGTAACATATCAAATGAACTTAAGTATTCCCCAAACCTCTATTTTACAAGAAGAAAGAAAAAATCCTCTGTGATTTTCCAGGGTCCCATTAGAAAATCCTGAATACAATTTCAATATATATTAAAATATTTAGGTTTTGTCTTGGACCAGAAAAACTGTCAAGTTATCAGATTTGAAGATTATGTTTAATAAGAAAGTGGGTCATGGAGATAAAACATTTGATTACTTATTTAACCAAGGCTAGAGAAGAGATTTATTTTAAAATTGAGAAGACATTTTCTAAAACACCAAAAAGTATATTCTGATATGTTATAGAAATTGGTCTTCTAGTCAGAACACCAAATGGGAAAAAAATTTTATATTTTATCACCATGAGCAGTGTAGTAATCCAAAGCATAATTAATTCATTTGTGAATAAATTTCATTCCAGCCTTTCCAATATTCTTTTTTTTATTTATTTTTTCCTCTTAACTTTATTTGTACATTTAATAATCGAAAATATAAACAATTAAAAACTAAAAAGTAAACACAGATGAATAAATATATACATTTCTCCATTAAATGTAATGGATACATATAATTTTTTTTTTTGTGGATCAAACAATATGTTACACAATATATTTAGTTCAAAGTAACGCATTCATACAGTATTTGTCCTTTTGTGTCTGGCTTGCTTCACTCAGCATAATGTCCTCCAGATTCTTATTTTAATTTCTTTTCTTGCCTTATTCCACCAGTTAGTACCTCCAGCTGTTGATGAATAGGAGTGATGGGAGCAGGCAAATTTTCCTTGTTCATCATCTTGGGAAGAAATTATAAAGATTTTCATGAATGAGTATGATGTTTGCAGTAGGATTTTGGAGATGCCCTGTATTATACTGGAAAAGTTATCTATTCAAAAGGTGATAAGAGTTTGTATTTTAGTCACAACTAAATGTTGAATTTCATGAAAATATTTTTATGTCAGTTGAGATTATCTTATGATTTTGCTTTAGTCTTTAATATGGTAAATTATATAGTTTTTTTCTGAATATTGAACCAGCCACAGATCCAGGATAAACCCCAATTGGTCATGAGGTATCATTTTAGCTTCCGAGAATCTTGGAAAGTTTTGCACTTGTGTTCCAAAAGAATGCAAAGCAGGGTCTCAAACAGATATCTGCACACAAATGTTGGGAATGTGTGATTATATTAATCATTTTGGGGAGAATTGACATCTTAACAATATTTAGTCTTCCAATCCATGAGCATGGAACACCCTTTCATTTATTTAGATTTTCTGTGATTTCTTTTAGCAAACATTGTAGTCTTCTGTGTATAAATCTTTACACTCTTGGTTAAATTTATTCCTAGATATTTGACACTTTAGTTGCTACTGTAAATCGAATTTTCATCTTGATTTCCCCTGCAGATTGCTCATTACTGGTATATAGACACTATTGATTTGTGCATGTTCATCTTGTATCCTGTCACTTTGTCAAATTCATTTATTAGCTCTAGGAGCTGTATTGTAGATTTTTCAGGATTCTATCAGATTGTGCCATCTGTAAATAGTGAAAGAGTTACCTTTTCCTTTCCAATTTCAATGTCTTTTATTTCTTTTTCTAGCCTAACTTCTCTGGATAGAACTTCCAGCGCACAATGTTGAATAATAGTACTGATAGTTGGCATCCTTTTCTTGTTCCAGATATTAGAAGGAAAGCTTTTAGTCTTTCAACATTAAGTATGATGTTAGCTATGTGTTTCTCATATATGCCCTTTATCATATTGAGGAAGATTCCTTCTACTCCTGTTTTTATAAGTGTTCTTATAAAGGAAGCATGCTATATTTTCTCAGATATCTTCACTGCATAAATCAAAATGATCATGTGGTTTCTCCCCTTCATTTGTTAAGGTGTTGTATTGCACTAACTGATTTTCCTATGTTGAACCACCCTTGCATAGCTAGGATAAGACCCAGCTGAACATGGTATATAATTATTTTAATGGGCTGTTGGATTAAATTTGCAAATATTTTGTTGAAAATTTTTGCCTCTATATGCACAAGAGAAATTAGTCTATAATTTTCTTCCCTTGTAGATCTATATCTGGTTTTGGTATTAGGGTCATATTGGCTGCTTAGAATGAGGTAGGCACTGTTCTCTTCTCTTCAATTTTTGAAAGAGTTTAAGCTAGATTGGTATTAATTCTTCTTGGAATGATTGGTAGAATTCACCTCTGAAGCCATCTGACACTGGGCTTTTCTTTATTGGGAGGTTTTTCATGACAGATTCAATATCTTCACTTGTAATTGGACTGAGAAGTCTTCTATTTCTTCTAGAGTCATCATACATTGTTTTTGTCTTTCTAGGAATTTGTCCATTTCTTCCAGTTTGTGTAGTATATTGGCATACAGTTGTTCATAGTATCCTCTTATGATCACTTTTATTTCTTTGGGGTCATTGGTGATGTCCCCCTCTCATTTCTGATTTTATTTATTTGTATCTTCTCTCTTTATTTCTTTGTCAGACTAGCTAAGTGTTTGTCACTTTTATTCATCTTTAAAGAACCAACTTTTTGTTTTATTAATTCCCTCTCTTGGTTCTTATTCTCCATTTCATTTACTTATGTTCTAATGTTTGTTATTTCTTGTCTTCTGCTTGCTTTGGGATTAGTTTGTTGTTCTTTCCCTAATTTCTCCACGTGTTCAATAAGGTTTTTGATTTTACCTATTCTTTTTTAATGTAAGCATTTAGGGCTATAAATTTTCCCTTCAGGACTGCCTTCGCTGCATCTCTAAGTTTTGATATATTGTGCTCTAATTTTCATTTGCCTCAATATATTTACTGATTTCTCTTGCCATTTCTTCTTTAACACTTGATGTATAAAGAGTGTGCTATTTCACTTCCATAAATTCATGGATTTACCACTTCTCTGCCTGTTATTGATTTCCAGCTTATTTCCATTATTATCAGAGGAAATGTTTTGTATAATTTCAATCTTTCTAAATTTATTGACAATTGTTTTGTGACCCATATATGGTCTATCCTGGTGAGCATACCATGTCCACATGAGAAAACTGTATATCCTAATATTTTGTGGTGCAATATTCTGTATAAGTCTGCTAGGTCTAGTTCATTATCATATTATTCATGCTCTCAGTTTCCTTATTCATCTTCTTTCTAGATATTATGACTATTGGTAAGAGTGGTGTATTGATGTCTCCAACTAGTATAGTAAAGAAGTCCATTTCTCCCTTCAGTTTTGCCCTTGTTGCTCATGTATTTTGGAGTACTGTGTTTAGGTGCATAAATATGCATGATTGTTACTTCTTTTTGGATTGTCCCTTTTTATTAACATATAGTGTAAGCTTTGTCTCATATAACAATTTCGGACTTAAAGCTGAATTTATTTGATATTAGTATAATTACCCAAGCTCTTTTTTTATTTTTAATTTTTTGGTTAGTATTTTCAGGGAATATCTTTTCCCAAACTTTTCCATTCAGCCTATCTATGTCTTTGGGTCTAAGGTGAGTATCTTGTAAACAAAACATAGTTGGATCATGCTTTTTTGTCCATTCTGTCCAGCTATGTCTTTTTTTAGTAGCAATGGTTTCTTTTTTATTTTAATATGCTTTATGAAGCAATATACAAAGCTGAACTTTCCCACCATTTCCAGATAACATCAGGAAGCTCCAATTACACAAATTTTGCATTTTGTGATGGCTAAGAACAGCAGTCAGCACCAGACTTAAACAGTATGCTACAATGCAGACATCCTTTAAATTAAAATGTCATAATAGCAAGACAGATAACACAGGCAAGCCATGTCTTTTGGGTGGTGATTTTAATCCATTAACATTCACTGTCATTACTGTAAAGGTAGTACTTACTTCAGCCATTTTGTTGTTTGGTTTTTATATATCATATCTATTTTGTTTCTCTTTTCCTTAATTGCAAACTTCTTTTCTATATACTTGATCTTTTGTTATGTATCTGACAGATCCCTTTCTCATTTTTGTTTCTACATATTTTTAAAATAATTTCTTTGTTGTTATCCTAGTGTTATCTTCCACAACCTACTTCTATAACCTACTAATTTGAAAAGATGCCATCATAACTTCAGGAGTATACACATGTTCTTTTACCATACCCCATTTCCCCTCTTTATGTTGCTTTTAACACACTTTACCACATTACCTTTTGCATTAGCATTATCAGCAATTATTCCTACCTTAGGCAAAGAAGTGCTGATTCAAAATACCAGAAATCTATTGGATTTTATAAAAGGTATTTTATAAAATATTTGGTAACCATACATCTGATACAGATCTAAAATTCAGCATTTACAAAGAAATCCTACACCTAAAAAATAAAAAGACAAATAACACATTAAAAAAATGGACAAGTGATTTAAATAGATACTTCTACAAAGAAGAAATACAAATGGCTAAAAAGCACATGAAAAGATGCTCAACATCATTAGGTATTAGGGAAATGCAAACCAAAACTACAGTGAGATATCATCTTACACCCATAAGACTGGCAGCTATTAAAAAAAAACAAAGAGGCCTACAAATGTTGGAAAGGACGAGGAGGAAAAGAAACACTTATCCCCTGCTGGTGGGAATGTACAATGGTGCAGCCATTGTGGAGGACAGTTTGGTGCTTCCTCAGGAAGCTAATTATGGAACTGCCATATGGCTAAGCAATCCCACTACAGGGTTTATACCCAGAAATTGAAAGCAGGGACATGAACAGATATATGCACATCAATGTTCATAGTGGTATTACTCACTACTGCCAAAAGTTAGAAACAACCTAAATTTCCATCAACAGATGAATGGATAAACAAATTGTGTTTTATACATACAATGGAATATTACTCGGCTATAAGAAGGGATGCAGTATCAACAGATGGGATAACATGGATGAATCTTGAAGACCTAGTGTTGAATGAAGCAAGCCAGGCACTGAAGGACAAATATTATATCACCTTACTGATATGAATTAAGCAAATTGAGCAGACTCACAGAGCTAAAGACAGGAAGATAGGTTTACAGGAGACAGAAAGGGAGAAGAAGATTGTGAGCCAATGTTCATGTGAGCAAAATCTGTAATATGGTGGAGTCTGTTGTGCAGTGGATGTGGATGACAGTGTTCCAGTGACACCATTGTGTTTGGTTGTGCTTGTTTGTTAGGGGTTAGGCTGCGGGGTGGGTTGTACTGTCCATGGAACTGGGGGGAGAGTTGGGGAGGGTGCAGGTGAACTATGGGTATTTGTGGGTATGTAGTTGAAACTACAATGTTGGGAATATTTTTTGGAAATATGGTATGGAATAGGTACTGGTTTAGGGTATTGGATGTCGGGGGGCATTCAGGAAAGGGCGCTCCTGAGACAGGCTTTTAGGAAGTGTGTGAGTGTTCATCTAGTCATAGTTTGTTATATCAGTGAGTGGAGACCCACATAATGAGCAGGAAGGTATTGGAACTGTAGCAGTTTAATATTGTTGATGAATTCCAAAAAGAAATATAGGATTATGTTTGTAAACTGGCCATTTCTTCTGGGCATAGTAAAGTGTATTGGATTCAGAGGTTTTACTTTTACTTAATTAAATTATGATTAGGGTTTTGAATGGGCCATGTCAGTAGGCCATTGAGTCCCTACCCCTTTGTGGTTGGGGCGCACAGATAAAAGACATAGCTAAGAACAGAGTTGGAGTTCTGATGTTGAGTTTTGAGTTGGAGCCTGGGAAGTGAACACACAGAAGAACACAGAGGAATAGATATGGCTCTTAGACATGGCAGAAGCCCTGGGGAGAGAGACAGAGCCATTCCCCTGATAGTCTACAGCTGGCCTGGGGAGAGAGGAAAAGCCTAGAAAGCCTCATAGACTACAGCTAATCTTGTGGAGAAAACAGAGGAGCTGAGCCCAGAGAGAAGCAAGCCCCAGGAAGAGTGGAACCCAGGAAGACTGAATCCTCACAGACATTGGCAGACATCTTGCTCCAACTCATGGCAATATATTTCAGTGAGGGAACTAACTTATACTTAATGGCATGGTAACTGTAAGCTTACACCCCAAATAAATACCCTTTATAAAAGCCAACAGATTTCTGGCATTTTGCATCAGCACCCCTTTGATGACTAATACAGATTCCCATCTGGGGGAGTCCTGCTCTGTTCTCAATTAGAAAAGTGGGAGTCTCTTGAGAGCTTAGGCGTGCCTAATAGGAGAGAACAGGCCAGTATGTCAAGCCCTCAATCTTGTTGCAAGTAACTATGAATCTTGTTCTTCAAGGAGTGAAGATTGGTGGTTTCATGGGTCCCAAGGGGAGGGGGAGGGAGGAAGAAAATAGATGAAACATGGGGCAGTTTGGGGGCGATTGAATTGTTCTACATGATCTGGCAATGATGGATACAGGCCATGTTAAATTTTATGAAAATTTATAAAAGTGCATGGTCCAAAATGTAAACCATAAAATAAATCATTGACAATGGATAGTAGCAATGTTTCAATATTTGTACACCAATTGTAATAAATGTACCATTCACATGTAAAATGTTATTAATAAGGGAAAGGGGAATGGGGAGGAATTTGGGCATATGGGAATTTGCTATATGCTGTATGAGACTTTT
>JAQZBX010115880.1:0-10029 GCA_029593785.1 Cabassous unicinctus
TCACCACAGAGCTCACCCTTTCAAAGCCAACACTAAAACTAAATGCAGTTCAATCTAATTTATTAAACATTACTTGACCACTGTGATACGGGCTGTGGATTCAGAAGGGCATATTGCCCAGTTTCTCAGCTCATGGTCTAAAAGATGGTTAAAGGTTATACATAGGGACTAGAAAAGTGCTATGTGAACCCAGGGAGAGAGGGCTGCATTTTCACTAGGACAGGAGCAAGGGTCACAGAAGATTTCAGAGAAGACAAGACATTGAGGAAAAAGCACATTTTGTCAACGGATGCTGGAGGTAGATTAGAAGACAGAGCATTTGGGCCAAAGAAACAACTTAGGGAAAGGCACAGAGGCAAGACAGTATGTGCTGCTTCAGGGAAAGTTGAAAACCTGTCATGATGTGTAATAAAAATGAAATAATTGTTAAATTTTTCTCATTTCCTTTCAGAGAAATAGTAAGGACCATTTATTTTTTATTGATTACTATGACATAATTTCACGATTAATAGTACATAAATCTAATACATGCATTTTTGACTGTCTGGGCTAAGTGAAGAAAAAAATGTGCCTCTTATCACTTTGTCGCTATTGATAACCCTGGACTCTCTGCCT
Source organism: Cabassous unicinctus (assembly GCA_029593785.1). NCBI lineage: Eukaryota > Metazoa > Chordata > Mammalia > Cingulata > Chlamyphoridae > Cabassous > Cabassous unicinctus. The sequence continues at coordinate 616 of JAQZBX010115880.1, forward strand.
TCCTTTTATTTCCTTTCACAATCTGGCAGGCCTTTCAAAGTCAGAGAGGCTGTGTTAGAAAGAATTGAAACAATTAAACTACAAAGGAATGGAATACTCAAGGAAAAACTGAGGGTGAGTTAACAGATTTCCTATGTATTTTTCTGCTTCTCAGTCACTCAGATTTTGAGAAGCAAATGCATATTTGGGCCTGTGTAGTAGAAAGGGCCCAGGTTTGGAATAGACCATTTGGGTCTAACTGCTTAATAACTTTGTGACCTTAGGCAAGTGACATTACCCCCTTAAGTTTCCATGTTCTCACCTAAAAAATGGGGGAAATCATCTACCTCTGTCTTCTGAGAAATATACAAGGGAAATCAGGGATTGCCATACATTTTCAAGTATCCTTCAATGGAGGATTCCATGGGGGTACTGAGAGAACAGGGGAAGATTGGGGGAGATTGAAAACCTCTCAGCCTCTTCAGCAGAAATGTAGAGAATCAGTAGTTTGTAGTAAGGTGAAGATGTAGGGGAAAGGGCATGGGAGGCAGAGGGAAGAACCTGACTTAAATAGCCTGCTTTGTTTGGTGAACTATGTGCAAGCAGTTTTTAAGGCTCAGCAAAGGGTATGTGAAGGGGCCTGTTGGGGGAGATAAGGCCCCTGCTGTGGCTTTCAAACTTGTGATCATTCGGTGGACTCTTGGTGTTTCCTTAAATTATTTTATTATTGTGTTACTAAAATAGTTATAAATATAAAACCCCTTATAATAATAGTCTTATACAACCATAAAACTGAAATCACTTTAAACATAAAATATGAACAAAACTATATAATGGATGCATCAGAGTTAGTATAATGTGATAGATGATATGGTTTGGCTGAAGCTAAATCTTCAGGATTGGGTTTAATGGAAAAAACATGAGGCTTTATGTTCAGTCCCATATTCCATTGCTTTCTGCGTTTCGACTTCAATAATATTGATGCAGAATATGTCTTTTTCACAAGAATGGAACTGAAAATTTCAAAGCTTTTGTTTCTAATTCAGGATAATCAGACCTCAGACATAAGCCAAAGTTTTTCACCAAGCAATTCTTGAAGGCCACTTTTAATGAGGTGGTAACTCAGCAAAGCTGTTTTTCTCCACGTGAATTGTTCTTGTTGGCATTAAAGAAATATGCATTTTATGGGTACCTAATTGTATTATTTCTAGGGCCAGAAACATAAAATACTTCAATGCACAATTTACAACTATATTTATTGCTAATAAATGTGGCAAATTGGTCTGTAGGAGAGGGTCTGGGCAACAGGGCATCAGCTTGCAGGTGACTATGGTTCTGACTGTGACGGTGACAAGTCTTGTGAGATCTGCCCGCCTGCACCTCTGATGGCCAGGTGATGCTTTACATCTCCAAGCACTTTGTTTCCATTTGAATTATTGTGAAACGTTCACTTGTACCGCATGCCTTAATTTGGAGATTTCATTTTAATAATAGAAAATAAGAAGTGGAATTTGATTATAAGGTGGTTATCCCTATAGATGTCTCTGTTTATTTTTTTCATTGCATAAAAAAATTAATAAGTATCATAAAAAGATTGCCTGCCCCTGAGACTACATTTATAGATCTCAGTGTGGGAAATACCATGCGTTTTAGAAAGACTGCTTTTCCAGTGGTATGGAGAGTGGATGGTAGGGAGAAAGATGAGTGAAGACTGGTGGTAGAGAGACCAGTTAGGAGGGTTTTTCTGTAAGGTGAAAAGCAATAAGAACCTGAACTAGCAACAAAAATAGAAAAGAGAGGATAAATTCAAGAGCTATTGGGGAGGGCAAATCGACAGGTCTGGATGACTAATTAATTGTATGTGGGAAGTAAAAGAGAGAAAGGACTTGAGATACTTGAGATAACTGCAAGATTTCTAGCTTGGAACAGCTCAGGGAATGGTGGTAGTATTCCGAAAAGCAAATGTAAGGAGGATTAGCAGAGTCTTTGGGGAGTTAAAGATGAGTATTAATGAATTGAACATATTAAGTTTGAGCATTTGGGAAATGTCCAGTAGATATTTGGCTTTATGGGTATGGAGCACAGCCAAAAGGCTGAACCTCAGCAGAAAGACAAGGTAAAGATTGGGAAGCCAGGGATAGTATATATAAGGAGACAAGTATAAGGCTGGTCTTTGAACTTTGAGTATTTCTCAACAGGGGCATTACTGACATTTGGGGGTCAGGGCACAGTGTAGGACTGTCCTAAGTATTGCAAGGCAAGTCATACCACGCCACCACCACCCCCTTCCAAATGCAGGCAATGTTCCCCAGTCATTGTGACAACCAAGAATGTCCCCACAACGATGAGCCTCCCTGGCACCCAGGGATTATTACCAAGCACCAACTAGCAATGCATCTGGAAAAAGACTAGACCAAAAGGTGGAAATGGTAAATACAAATGAGCTTTTATGGCTAAGAGATTTCAAAGTGAGTCCGGAGGTCATTCCAGAGGTTACACTTAAGCAAGTCTCAGCAGGATCTCACTGACTGCCACAGTAAACAGTGCCTGAAATAGCGGGGTTCCTGAGGGCTCTAGAGATATCCAGAAACTGTAAGCAGGGCAGCCAGCTCAGGAACTTGACACCCTGTCAGTGGGCCTTACTTTGGAATTTATGCTCCCCAGTGTAACTGAGTTAGACTCATTTATAGGTTTCTACACATGGCTCTTCTGTCCCTTTTATTTGAACCTATAATTAGCACTATACTTGATAAATATACATCCCACAGACTTAAACCTTTGGTTTGTCCATGTGCCGCAAGTTGAGCCCTGAATTTCAGCAGAGTTGCAATACCTATTCTCCAGTTCATTGGACTCACACAGGACAGCTAACAAGGAGATGATGTTGGGCAATGCCCATCACAAGGAACAGAGAGTGCCTGCAACTGCAAGCAAATTAGTTCCATCCATCTGCCCCATGGAATCTAAGTCCTCTCTCAATTAGAGGTGGAGTGGGCATCACCATCCCAGAATCCTCAGGATTGGGGAGTGAATGATGGACTAGAGTAGACTTACTGTTATTCTACTATAGATTTATTGTGATTCTAGCAACAGAAGAACTTTTATCATTGATGTGGAGGCAGTGGTCACTGGAGGTTCTGAGGGGAGGAGGTGGGAAAGATAGTTGTAATTTGGGGGCATTTTCAGGAAATTGGATTTGTCCTGCATGACAGTGCAGTGATGGATACAGGCTATTGAATATTTTGTCATAACTTAAAAAATTGTGTGGGACAGAGTGTACACTATAATGTAAACTGTAGTCCATGGTTAATAGAAGTGCTTCAATATGGGTTTCATCAGTTGTAACAAATGTACCACACTGATGAAGGATGTTGTTAATGTGGGAAAGTGTGGGAGGGAAGGTGGGGCATATGGAAATGCCTTACATTTTTAGTGTAACATTTGTGTAATCTAAAGCCTCTTTAAAAATAAAAAAAATTTTTAAAAAAAGACCCCATACCAAATGGCCCCTGGTTATGAATTCTGGCTTGATATACTAGTTAAGAATACCTTTGGCTGCAAGTAACAAAACAACTGACTGAAATGAGTGGGGGTTAATGTGGCTAACATAATAAGAATCCAGGAATGAGCAGTCCAGGCTTGGTGCAACGGGTCAATGATACATTCAGGCTCTTTCTATTTTTCTGCTCTGCCATCCTTAGCAGGTTGGCTTTTGTCTTCATGCACATCATCCTAGCATACCAAATGGCTGCTGCATCCCAGGCCTCATGTCCACTTTCCAAGCAGAAAGAAGGGGCAGGGGGTAAATAAGTGTGCTAGCCAAGTCTGTTCCTTTTTAAACGGGAAAACAAAGCTTTCCCAACTCATTGGCCAGAACTGTGCCCTAGCTGGAGGTGGCATTGGAGAAGGGGAGGTGGATGGGGCAGGGTCATCCAGTCAGGAGCCTCTGCCCTAGGTAATATCAACATTTAAAAGGAAAACTAAGGACAAAGAGTCTAGAGAAAATGGGACAGAACAAGGAGGGTACCAGGTGAGAATGAGTGGTGTCAGAGAAGCTGAAGGAGAAGAAAGTTCTAAGAAGAGGGAACTGGCAACACTTTCAAAGCTGCAGAGAGGCCTTATGAGATAAAGACAAAAAACTGTTCATTGGTTACCATTTAGAAGGCTACTAATGAATACAGTGAAGGCTACTTCAGGGTAAGGGCCAGGTTTGCAGCTGGATTACAGTGGGTCATGGAATGAATGAGCTGAGGAGCTGCGAGATGGTGCCAGCTCATCTTTCAAGGAGCTGTCTGTAAAAGGAGGTGGAGACAGAGGGTGTCACATGCAAAAACTATTCTACACACATTTCCTTCCTGCTAGTAGAAGCAGCACTCCCTCCAAGTGCTAGATAGAAGCAGTCAAAAAATGTGCTTTATTAGGTGCAATGCTCTTTAAATCCCTTGTCCAAACCTTTTGAGGAAATTATTTTAGCCAGAATGTGAAGGAAAAATGATTTGACATAACATGCTGTTGTTAATAAAAAAACATCCTGTATCTCCACAGCAGACCTTTGGAAGTTTTTGAGTTTCTAGGAGAAATTTTCTATTAGCTTTGACATTTTTAGAGACACTGAGGAAAATCCCAAGTCAGCATTTACTAACCTGGTGTGCTGAGAAGCACTGCTGGGGCTGATGCTAATAACTGCTAATAATCGGGCAGGGGCACACCACGGCCTCTGCCCCGTTTTGGGCAAAGCTGCTGCACACTGGCTTGTCGTGGGCTCTGAGAAGGTCCTGTGCACACAGTGTGTTTGCTGCATGTCACTCAGAACAGCCTGTGGGCTGGTGGTCTGCAGAAGAGGAGATTGGAAGATACTGTCCTAGTGAAGCCATTCACGGAAGGAAAATGTCCTGTTGGAGATGATGGACCCTTACCTTCATCTGAGAGTTGCAGATCTGATTGTCATATGTGGCTCCTCTTGGAGGTACTCCCACAATATGAACAATTTGGTCATTTTCTGGTTAATTTAGGTTATACTGTGAAAATGAGCTTGGCCAAAAAATGGGAGTTCTGCCTGATTGAAATGTTTTATTTAAACAGTCAAAATAATCAGGAGCCTTTGAGCTCAGTGTATTCATCTTGTCATTTTATTTACAAATGTAATAATTTTGGTGCCAAAACTTTTGCCGTTTCTTTGTTCAATGCTCAATTAGCATCTAGAGTCAACAGATTAGATTCCCCTGAAAATGCCATCATTTAAAAAACAAATTAATTAAATTTCTGTAAATACTTTAAACTGTCATCATGAACTTTGGCATTTCAAACACCTTTAAAAGAGATGCGAGGTGTACAGATTATAAAAATGTTTTGCAAAGTAATTCTTAAACTCAATATAAAACATTTTAATATAGGTTTGAGTCATTTCATGATCAATTTTATACTTATTTTTATATCTTCCCAGGCTGTAAGATCGCCTACCCTATTTGGGAAGCAGAATAACCATATTTTTTTTTTTAAAATCTAAGACACCATCAATTTTTCTTTTTTTAAGGTGGTACCAGAGATTGAAGCCAGGACCTTATACATGGGAAGCAGGTGCTAAACCACTGAGCTACATATGCTCTCCAATGAGAGTTGGCTTTTTCATTTCTTTGTTTGTTTGTTTTTAGGAGGCACTGGGGATTGAAGCCAGGACCTTGTACATGGGAAGCAGACGCTCAACTACTTGAACTACATCTGCTCCCGACTATCAATTTTAAGGTGTACCATTAGAATATATATTTCTAGGAAAGAAAAAATGCTGCCAATTAAACTATGACATAGTTTTCTTTTTACGTAGAGGTTTTTTTAATACTTATTAAAAGATCTGTATTACACTTATTTAGACATGGATTTAAAAAGTCATATATCACTCTTGTTTGTCAAAAATAATGAAAATGTAAGTGAAATATATTAATTAGGGAATTCCTAAAACCACTTTTCCATTCTGAGACTGACTCTTCTAAATCACATTTTGACTCAGAGTCACCGATACCTATATTTCTCCTCCAGTGTTATCCTCTCTGCCATCAAGAGCCCTGGCAATGCAGCATTTCTTACAAGAGTGCCCCATTGTTTTCTCTGGGGTTTTTCCAAGTCACTGACATGCAGTATCAAAGTTTTGACCTCAGTGCTTTGTTTGGTATGTCATGGGCAATCACTTTGCACATATCTGTAACAAAACATAACCCAACTTCATTTGCGTATAGGTGTCTCCCTTTCCTAGGTCCCATGAAGCGCTTGGGTGTTGCTTTGCAAGAAATTCTGGAATTATTGTCATTCCACCACCAATAAGCATTTTTTCCCACTATTATCAAATATATGCTCCACTGCTCTGTTTCCAGGCCTTTCAATGTAAATGATAACTTTTCTTTTCAATGCTGAATCATAATATAATCTTTTCTGAAGATATTTTAAGTGGAAACTAAATAGAATGGTACCAACAATGCCCGTAACTCATATGAAGGGAGGACAAGAGGAACAGCCGGGACCAGGGTCTCCCATGGGCAGGCAATGGCACCCACTTCACTGCTGCTACCTGGCTGACAGCAATAGCAGGGCACATCTCAGTGTAAGAAATATTAAAATGTGGAGAAAGGTACATCTTAGAATTGATAAGTGTGATAGGCTAATATGTCAACTCGGCCAGGTATTATGCTACGGTAGGATGTCAGCTGAAATTATGTGATTGACAATCGGGAATTCTAGGTTATGGATCTCGGTTGTTGGTTTGAGATTCAGGACTCAGAGGCAGGAACTTAGGTCCTACCAAGCAGAGGTGACTTGAGTCAGTGTTTAGTAACAGGATGCTCCAGGTCCACATTATGGTTCACTTGAGCCACCCTGAAGTTTGCCCTCACCCAGTTTTTACCATAACCTCTGTATTAGTCAGCCAAAGGGGTGCTGATGCAAAATACCAGAAATTGGTTGGTCCTTATAAAGGGTATTTATTTGGGGTAGAAGTCCACAGTTACCAGGCCATAAAGCATAAGTTTCTTCTCTCACCAAAGTCCATTGCCACGTGTTGGAGCAAGTCAGCTGCCGACATTTGCCAGGGTTCAGGCTTCCTGGGTTCCTCTCTTCCCAGGGCTGCATTTCTCTCTCGGCTTAGCTCCTGTTTCCTCCACAAGGTCAGCTGTAGACTATGAGCCTCTCTAGGCTTGCGTCTCTCCACAAGGCCAGCTGTAGTCTATCAGGCGAATGGCTTGTCTGTATCCTGGGGCCTTCTCTCCTTCCTCATGACCAAGCTCTCTTACTTCCCGGGGCTCCAGCTCAAGACTCCAACATCAAAACTTCAACTCAAAACTGCTGCAACACTGTTCTTTGCCATGCCTTTTATATTTGATTCCCCACCCACCAAGGGGTGGGGCTCAACACCCTACTGATGTAGCCCAGTTAATGCCTTAATCATAATTTAATCATGCCCAGATTAGTAGACCAGTTTATAAACATAATCCAGTATATATTTTTGGAATTCATAATTACATCAAACTGCAACACTCTACCCTCTGAATTCCAAAAATACATTACAATATTCAAAAAACCTTAAATCAGTGACAATGCAAGTTCAAAATCATATCACAATCAGTTCAAAGAAATACAGTTTGTCTTCAGGCAAAATCCCATTTGCTGTAGACCTCTGAAACTTACAAAACCATTTAACTGTGTCCAATATACAAATGGATAGACAAAGGATAAACATTTTCATTACCATAGGAGAAATTGGGAGGTTAAACATGAGTCATGGGTCCTCTACATTTCAGTAAACCTGCAAAGTCTGAGAGTCATTCTTAAAACGATGGTTTCTTCTCCTTGGGGCCACATGGGGACCCACCCTTTCTACAGGCTTGCCCAATGGCCATTTTCTTGGTTCCACCCTCATCAAGCATCTGGGTGTCAACCAAGCTCCAGACCTCACCCTCCAAGAGTGTTGGATGATTGCCACACCTTACCCAATCTTTGGGTTAGAGTCTTAGCCCCCCTAGTACAGTGAGATGAAGACAACATTCCCCCTAACCTTTGGCATACAGGTTCAACCCTCTCAGAGCAAGGGGTTGACCACCTGGCCTTCTCTAATCCATGGGGGACAGGAGCACCCCTCTCAGACCTATGGGGTGCTGACCTTAACTACCCTAATCTTTGAGGAATGTGTTCCACCCTCTCTGTATCCTGGGGCATCAAAACTCTCCCAGAACATTGGGTAGGAACATTCACCCTCTTCAATTGCTGAGGCAAACTCACCCTCTCTATACACATGGGTGGGGTTCCTCTCTTGGCCCAAGGTGATGTCTTAATTTCAGGCCTCAGCTTCCATGGTTTTTCTCTTGAAGCTGTTTCTCCTTCAATATCTCCTTTTCATGTCCTTTTTAGTCCAACCTGACAGTGGTTTTGTTCATACAGTGCTCTCAAAACCTTTGTTGGTTTAGCATGCAGGAAGCAGGGGTCCAAGCCATCAGACAGTAAGACTTTCCACAAGTCTTTCCTAGATAACTGCATCTTCAATCCTGATTTACAAGTTCCAAGTTTAGTTAAGTCTTCAAATGGGGCACTATTGTCTGGGAGCTCAATTTCCAGAGGCTTGGAATTTCTGGTATCAGTTTCTGTTTTCTTTGTGCCCAAGAATTCACTCATTAGCATATTTCTTTCATCTAGCAATTTACTATAAGCTGCAAGGAGAAGCCAAGCCACATTCTCCAGGTTTACTTTGGAAAGTTCTTCAGCTAAATGCTCAGGTTTGCTGTTTTCAAATTCAGTCTTCCATATAACACCAGGAGTTAATCTTGCTAAGTTCTCTGCAACTTTAAAGCATGGATCGCCTTTCCTCCAGTTTCCAATAGTAGTTTCATCACTTACTTCTAAGGCATCATAAAAAGTCTCTTTAGCATCCATATTACTATCAACAGTCTCTTCAAAGCACTGTAGGTCTTTTCCATCAAGCGTTTCACAATTCCTCCGAAAAATACACCTTACCCTTCTCTAAAACTGTTCCAACATTTTGGTAATTGCAAAAGCACTACCCCACTCTCAGTACCAAAGGGGTGCTGATTCAAAATACCAAAAATGGGTTGGTCTTTATAAAGGGTATTTATTTGGGGTAGAAGTCCACAGTTACCAGGCCATAAAGCATATTCTTCCCTCACCAAAGTTTATTGCCACGTGTTGGAGCAAGATGGCTGACGATGTCTGCCAGGGTTCAGGCTTCCTGGGTTCCTCTCTTCCTGGGGCTCCGTTTCTCTCTGGGCTTAGCTCCTCTGTTTCCTCCACAAGGCCAGCTGTAGACTATGAGGTGAATGGCTTGTCTGTATCCTGGGGCCTTCTCTCCTTCCTCATGAGCAAGCTCTCTTATTTCCCAGGGCTCCAGCTCAAGACTCCAACATCAAAACTTCGATTCAAAACTGCTGCAACACTGTTCTT
>JAQZBX010115890.1:0-10032 GCA_029593785.1 Cabassous unicinctus
ATTTCCTCTTTGGAGAAATGCCTATTTAAGTCTTTTGCCCATTGTTTAGTTGAATTGCTTCATCGTTTATTGTTGAGTTGCATGATCTCTTTTTTAGTATGGACATTAAATGCTTATTGGATATATGGTTATCAAATGTTTTCTCCCATTGAGTGGGCTGCTTTTTCACCTTCTTGATGAAGTCCTATGAACCACAAAACTGTTGAAGGAGTTCTCATTTATACATTTTTTTTTCATTGCTTATGCTTTCAGTGTAAGGTTTAAGAATGCACCACCTACCAACAGGTCTTGAAGATGTTTCCTTATATTTTCTTCCAGCACCTTTATGGTTCTAGCTTTTATATTTAGGTCTTTACCCATTTCAAGTTAATTTTTGTATAAGGTGTGAGATAGGGGTTCTTTTTCTTCCTTAGGAATTTGGATATCCAGATCTAACAGCACCATTTTTTTAAATAGATTCTGCTGACACTGTTGAGGGGGCGTGGTTCAAAGCCTTTTAAAAAATCACTTGACCATAGATGTGAGGGCCTGTTTCTGAATCACCAATTCAGTTTCAATGGTCCATGTCTCTGTCTTTATACCCATACCATGCTGTTTTTACCACTGTAGCTAGGTAACGTGATTTAAAGTCCAGAAGTGAGAGTCCTCCTCTAACTTTGCTCTTCCTTTTTAAGATGTTTCTGGTTATTTGGCTTCCAAATAAATTTGATAGTTGTATTTTCCATTTCTTTAAAATATGCTGGTGGATTTTTTTTCAGGATTGCATTGAATCTGTTTATCAATTTGTCTAGAATTGATATCTTAACAATATTTTTTCTTCCAATCCATGAGCACAGAATGTTCTTCCATTTTGTTAGGCCTTTTAAAATTTCTTTTAGCAATACATTGTAATTTTCTTAATTAAAGTTCTTTACATCCTTGGTTAAGTTGATTCCTAAATATTTGATAATTTAGTCACTATTGTAAATGATTATTTCCCCCTAACTTCCTCCTCAGATTTCACATTACTAGTGTATGGAAACACTACTGATTTTTGCATTTAATCTTGTATCATGCCATCCTGCTGAAATCCTTTTTTAGCCCTAGCAGCATTGTTATAGATTTTTCAGGGCTTTCTAGGTATAGGAACATATCATCTGTGAATAGCAAAAGTTTTACTTCTTCCTTTCTGATGTGGATACATTTTATTTCTTTTCCTTGCATGATTGCTAGAACTTCTAGCACTGTATTGAACAACAGTGGTGACAGTGGGCATCATTGCCTTGTTCCCGATTTCAGTGGGAAGATTTCTGTCTTTCACCATTGAGTACAATGTTAGCTGTGGCTTTTTCAGATATGACTTTTACCATGTTGAGAAAGTTTCCTTCAATTCCTAACTTGTAGTATGTTTATCAAGAAAGGATGTGGCATTTTGTCAAATGCCTTTTCTTCATCAATCAATAGAATCAGGTGATTTGTCTTCTTTGATTTATCATGTGGTGTTTTACACTGTTTGATATTCTTGTGTTGAACCACACTTGAATGCCTAGTATAAAATTAACTTGATTGTGATGAATAATTTTTAATATGTTGTTGGATTCGATTAACAAGTATTTTGTTGAGGATTTTGGCATCCATATTCATTAAGAAAATGGTTCTATAATTTTCTTTTCTGTGATATCTTTATCTGGGTTTGGTATTAGTGTGACATTGGCTTCATAGAAGGAGTTTGGTAGCATTCCTTCTTCTTCAATTTTTTGGAAGAGTTTGATTAAGATTGGTATTAAATCTTCTTTGGGTGTTTTGTAGAACTTACCTGTGAAAACATCTGGTCCTGTGCTTTTCTTATAGATGAGTTGCTTGATGACTGTTTCAATCTCATTATTTGTGATTTATGTGTTGAGATCTTCTATTTTTTCTAGAGTCGGTATATGTTTTTCACATGTTCATAGGAATTTTTCCATTTCATCTATAATTGTCTAGTCTGTTGGTGTAGAATCAAAAGTAAAGAACCAAGTTTTGGTTTTGTTCATTCTATTATGTTTTTGTTCTTAATTTCATTTGTTTCTGCTCTGATCCATGTTATTTCTTTCCCTCTCCTTAATTTGGGAATAATTTGCTATTCTTTTTCTAGTTCTTCCAGCTATGTAGTTAGGTAATTTTTTTTAGCTCTTTCTTCTTTTTTGTGTGTAAACATTGAGGGCTATAAATTTCCCTCTCAGCACTGTCTTCACTGCATCCCATAGGTTTTGATATGTTGTGATTTTGTTTTCATTCATCTCAGTAGATTTATTGATTTCTTTTGCAATTTCTTCTTTGAACCACTGATTATTTAAGACTGTGTTGCTTAATTGCCATTATTTATGAATTTTCCATTTTCCACCTGCTGTTTCCAATTATATTCCAATATGATTAGAGAAAGTGCTTTGTATAATTTTGATGTTGTTAAATTTATTGGGATCTGCTTTGTGACACTGTATGATTCAGCCAAAGGAGTGCTGAGGCAAAATACCAGAAATCTGTTGGTCTTTATCAAGAGTATTTATTTGAGGTAGAAGCTTACAGTTAACAGGCCATAAAGCATGTTTCTTCCTTCACCAAAGTCTGTTGTCATGTGCTGGAGCAAGACAGCTGCTGACATTTGCCAGGGTTGAGGCTTCTTGGGTTCTTCTCTTCATGGGGCTCCATTTCTCTCTGGGCCTAGTCCCTCTGTTTCCCCCACAAGTTCAGCCTTAGACTGTGGTGCTCTCTAGGCTCTGCCTTTCTCCACAAGACCAGCTGTGAACTGTCAGGTGAATTGCTCATCTCTTTTCCCGGGGTCTTCTCTCTTTCCTCATCAGAACTCCAACATCAAAACTGCTCCAACTCTGTCCTTTGCCATGTTTTTTTATCTTTGAGACCCTCCCCACCAAGGGATGGGGCTCAATGCCCTACTGATGTGGCCCAGTCAATGCCCTAATCATAACTTAAACAAGGCCAGATTAACAGACCAGTTTACAAGCATAATCCAATATCTATTTTTGGAATTCATAATTATATCAAACTGCCAAACTGCTACAGACACAATATATGGTCTATCCTAGAGAAAGACCCATAAGTACTTGAGGAAATGTATATCCTGTTGTTTTGTGGGTAGAATCCTCTTTATATGCCTTTAGGTTTAGTCCATTTATCATATTATTCAAGTTTTATTTTTCTTTATTGATCCTTTCCCCAGATATTCTATCCATTGCTGAGAATGCACTGAGTTGCATTGAAGCCTCCAACTATTATTGGAGACATCTATTTCTCCCTTCAGTTTAGCTAGTATTTGCCTCATGTAGTTTGGGGTATCCTTAGATGCATACACATATAAAATTATTATTGCTTCCTGGTGAATTACCCCTTTTATTAAGATATAATGTCCTTCTTTGTCTCTAATAGTTTTACTTTTAAAGACTACTTCATCCAATTAAGTATAGCTTCTCCAGGTTTTTTTTTGTTTGTTTGTTTTTTTGTTTTCTATATGCACTGAATATAATTTCTAGCCTTTCACTTTCAAACTATTGTTATCCTTAGATATAAGGTGATTTTCTTGCAAACAACTTATAGATGGTTAATATTTTCTTATTCATTCCACCAGTCTGTGTCTATTGACTGGGGAGTTGTATCCATTAACATTCAATGTTATTACTATGAAGGCAGTTTTTCCTTCACCAATTTTGATCTGTGGGTTTTATAGCTCATATTTTATGTTCACCACTCTTTTCATACTTTCAGTGACTTTTACTGTTATAATATTCATTTCTTGACTCTCTTCTAAATCCCTCTCCCCTGTCTTTTCTTTTCAGACTGTGGAACTCCCCATAGTATTTCCTGAAAATCCATTCAATTGATTACAAATTCTCTCAGTTTCTCTTTATCTGTGAATAATCTAAACTCACCCTTATTGTGAAAGACAATTTTACCAGATGTAAGATTCTTTGCTGGCAGTTTTTCTCTTGCAGAATCTAAAATATATCATACCACTTCCTTTTAGTCTCCATTGTTTCTGATGAGAAACCAGCACTTAATCTTTTCGGGTATCCCTTGTATGTGATGGATCTCTTTTCTCTTGAGAATCTCAGGATTCTTTCTGTCTTTGGCATTTGACATTCTGATTATTATATGTCTCAAAGTAAGTCTATTCAAATTTATTCAGTAGGAATACATTGTGCTTCCTTGACATGGATATCTACATCTTTCTATAGGGTTGGGAAATTTTCTAACACAATTTCTTCAAATATTCCTTCTGCCATTTTTCCCTATTCTTCTCTTTCTGGGACACTCATGACACATATATTTGCATTACTCTTGCTGTCATTTAGTTTGCTGAGATCCTATTCTATTTTTCCATTCTTTTCTTTAGCTGTTCTTTTTTATGTTAACTTTCAAAGGCTATGTTTTCAAGCTCACTGACCTTTTCTTCTGTCTCTTCAAATCTGCTGTTATATGCTTCTAGTGTATTTTTCATTTCATTTATTTTGACTTTCATTCTGCTATTTTTCTATGTATGCTTTCAAATTCTTCTTTCTGCTCACTCAGTGTCTTCCTAATTCCTTAATCTCTTTGGCCATCTCATTCAATTTATTAAGAAGATTTGATTAAACATCTATCATTAGTTCTCACCTCTTTTATGTCATCTGGAGGCTTATCTTGTCCCTTTGACTGGGCTATATATTCCTGTTTCTTGGTATGTGTTTTAATTTTTTTTTTTTGGAGTCTTGGCATCTGGCTTACTAGATATATTTATTCTGAGCACAGTTTCTCTCTTTAGTTTTGGTCTTTCTTGCCCTTTTTCCTTTGCTGGTGGTGTAGTAGGAGCTGAGGATGTAGTTGCTACTGTAAGCTGTGGTGGGTGAAGCTGCACATATTGTCCCAGGAACTGATGAAACTTCTCTCAACTTTCTGCTCTGCCAGGGGAAGGGATGAAGCCACAGCTGGTACAGTAATCCAAGCCATGCTGGCCAAGACTGACAGCAGTTGCCCAGAGAGACTGATGAACCTTCATAACATTTTATCTCCTGGCTGGGGCAGGGATGGAGCTGCAGGTGTGGGCAGCTATCCAGGTCAAAACTAATCACAGTTGCCCAGGTAGACTGATATATCACTGGCCCCCCTCCTCCCCTGCCAGGGGTAGGGATGGGCCCTCCAGTATGCACAACAATCTAATGTATATGGGCTGAGAGCATCTACAGTTGCCATGAGAGGTTCAGGGTGTATTGTCTCTACTGCCCTTTAATTGGTGGGGATAGAACCACAGACCCCTAACAAAGTCTGTGAGGGCTGAAAGCACCTGCAGCTGGCCAGAGAGGCTGAGAAAACAAAGCTCGTCTCCTATCCTAGTGTGGGGTGGGTGTGGAGACACAGGCATCCAACAACCCAGTCCATGCAGACTGATTGTGCCTGCAGTTGTGCAGAGATGCTGAGGAAACATTGCTCCACTCCTATCTTCTTGGAGGGTGAATCCAAAGGCACCCAACTGTCCAATCTGTGAATGCCAAAAGTGCCTGCCATTGCCTGGAAAGGCTGAGGAAACACCAGTCCCCTCTTATCCTATTTGGGGAGAGGGTGGAGCCACAGGATCTCAACAGTCCAATCAGTGCAGGGCAAAAGTTCCTGAAGTTGCCTAGAGAGTCTGAGGAAGCACAAGGTCCCTGTATCCTGGGATATCCCTGGATAGTCAGACATCCCAGGTGTCTGAATATCCAGTCTGTGCTGGCTGAAAGTGCCTGAAGTTGCCTAGAGAGTCTGAGGAAGCACAAGGTCCCTGTATCCTGGGATATCCCTGGATAGTCAGACATCCCAGGTGTCTGAATATCCAGTCTGTGCTGGCTGAAAGTGCCTGAAGTTGCCCAGAGAGGTTGGTGCAGATTCCCCCAGCTTCATCCATGGAGGTGGAGGTAGAACCTAGGCTAGGACTCCAATCCAATCTGGGTGGAAAGAATCTGGTTCCTACCATCACTGTGATTTCCAATCAGCTCTTCTTCCCCTCATGCCAAGGTGAGAGTTAAAACAGCAACTACCAGCCTCTTTCTGACTTGGATAGGTTCAAACTATAACTGTTCTTAAGATTATAATTTACTCAGCCAAATTTACTAATCAGCAACTGAGATGAGTGCCTGACATTCTCTTCCTCTCCCAATTTTGGGAAATGGAGCTTCTGACTCCAGCCACAGAACAACAGCTCCCAAGATGGTTTGCACTGCCAGTGGAGGATGGGCTCCAGCTTCCATGATATGGAGTGGTCTACTCACAAATCTTCACTGCAGTTTGGGCAGTCACCTCATTCCATTCTTTCAAAGATGTTACAGGATGCTCTTCTGGTCTCCTGGGTCCCCCAAATAGGTGCTTCAGATAGATCTCAGTGAATACTACCTGTTATGTAAGACTAGCCGATTCTTGGGGCTCCTTACTCTGCCACAATCCTGCCTCTCTCCCCTCTCCTTCACATTTGAAAGGTAATTTTGCTGGATATAGAGTTCTTTATTGACAGCTTTTTTTGGTAAGAACATTAAATATACCGTGCCATTTACTTCTGCCATCCATGATTTCTGATGAGAGTTCTGCTGTTAATCAGGTTGGGATCCCCAGCATTTGAAAAGTTGCTTCTTTCTTGCTGTTTTCAAAATCCTTTCTTTATATTTGGATTTTGACAGTTTTGCTATAATTTGTCTTGTTGTAGATATCTTAGAGTCTATCCTGCTTAAAGCACCTTAAGCTTTGTGAATATGCATATTCATGCCATTCATGAGATTTGGGAAGTTTGCAGCCATTATTTCTTCAAATACTTTTTCAGACCCTTTCTTTCCAGCTTGTCTTTCTGGGAATTCAGTGTTTCATATGTTGTGATACTTTATGGTGACCCACATTAGTTTCTGTCTCTGTTCACTTTCCTTCATTATTTTTCTCCCTGAGTCACATACTGAATCATTTCAATTTTCTTGGTTTCAGGGTCAACAATCCTTTATTCTGTCTGTTCAAATCTGTTTTTGAATGTTTCTAGTGACTTTTCCAGTTTAATTACTGTATTTTTTGTTCCAAAATATCTTTTTCATTCATTATTGTAATTTCAGACCTTATATTTTATCCGGATGTTTTCTAATTCTTTTTGTTTGTATATGTATTCCTTTAAATCATTGAACATTTTTAAAACAGTTGATTTAAAGTCTTTAAGAATTCCAAAGAATGTGATTTATCAGGGATGGTTTCTGGCAAATCTTTTTATCCAGTGAATGGTCTGTATTTCCTGCTTCTTTGTGTGTTTTGTAATTATTTGTGAACTGAACATTCTGAGTTTTATATTTTTTTGGAAATCTGAATATCTAGTTCTCCCACTTGTCTGAGATGGCAAGGGTTTGTTGTAGTTGTGGTTGTTGTTGCTATTGCCCTTGTGGGCTAGAGACATCAACTTGTGACTTTTCCAAACTATTTTGCCCCCAAAAGCAGAATAGAAAAAGAAAAGAGACTTAAAAATGGTACTGTCTCTTTCTGGTTCTTCTGCTACTGTTGCCTGAGAGGATATTAAAATGCTGCTCTCATAGATGCCCTCCCAATGTATGCATAGCTGATTAAAATCAGTGAAAATTTCTCAGACTACACTTCCCTTGAGTTTGGAGAACTAAGTCTTCTCATCCTGGCACAAGCAAGCTACACTAGGACCTCAGTATTCAGTTCCCCATGCTGCCTGCCATATATCTCGGGGATGGATGATTGTTACCACTACACAGGTGGTAAAATTCATGGATATTTACCGCAATTTACCAACCTCTTCTTCCAGCTCTTCCCTGGGTGCTTCACAGTGTTCAACTAGACTCCATTTTCAAAATGGTTGACAAAGGTGGTTTCTACCAGTTCAATAATTGTTTCAGTGGAGGGACTGATCCATGGAACTTCATCTTCTGACATCTTCCCTCAGTGCTCTCTGTATTAATTTTTCTTGGTGGAGTATGGAAGTCTCCAACTATTATTTTGAAATGTCTATTTCTCCTTTAATATCATTGGATTTGAGAGCAATGGAACCTCATAGTTAAAGCTGTAGTTCTAAAGCAGAACTTGAAGTGAATACTGGCAGTGTCACTTACCAGGTGTATTAGTCTGGGGTCTATAGGGAAATAGAATCAACAGGAGATAACTGTCAATAATATGAGATTTTATGAGTCTCCCATGTGACCAAGGGGATGCATAAGTCCAGGTTCCACAGGCAGGCTGCAAACCAGGGCCTCCAATGAAAGTCCAATGATAGTCCTTGATGAATTTCCAAATGTTGGCTGTCCAATGATGAGCTGGGAAATTCTCTATGAATGCTGAAATCACTTCCCCTTTTAAGGCATTCAACTGATTGGATAAAGTGTCACTCATTGCTGGCAGCAATCTCCCTGATTGATGCAGATTTAATCCGGTATCTATGCAGTAAACTCACTGGTGACTAAAGTTCATAAATGTCCTTTTATTACAATTAGCCCAGGGCTTGCTTGACCAAGCAACTGGGCATAATTACCTGGCTGAGGTGACACATTGGCTTAACCATCATACCAACCATGAGGACTTGACAAATATGTGGCTTCCTTTCCCCTCAATTTCTTCATTTATAAAACAGAGATGAGTGAGATGACTGTGTGCAGTCCTGGCATGTGGCAGGGCCATAATAAGCAGCTGAGCAAGGTGGTTGTGATGAGGTTCTATTTGAGAAATTTGAGGCTTTCTTCCCACTAGAATGTAAGCTTCTCTCTGTCATCACCACTGTACATCTAGGGTTGGGGAAACTACATGACACATTGTAGGGACACCACAAGCAGTTTTTGAAGGTAGCTCAGAAAATGTGGAGCAAGTTGGAAATAAACATAATTAGCTGGGTTGTTTTTTTTTTCAGTTTGAATCCTTAATTCTCCACAGGATACCCAAACAGAGGTGAAAAGAGCTTCAAATCTTCTCAATACCTTTATGGATAAGGATTAATCTTTATAAGGCAGGATTAGCATGTCGGTGTACTGGGTGGCAAAAAAAATTATATTAGCCAATTCCTATGGAAAATAAGACATATAGTATAAATCATGGTTATGTGTTAGGGGCCTTGGCATAACATTGAAATCAGAGTGACAGCAACATTCATCAGAGATTATTTTTATAAATCACTGTCATCCTTTAGAAAAGTAATGTGTTCAATTAAGAAATACAGATGTAGCTAAAGAATACATCTCATCTAAATAAATTAAAGAATTTTTCTTAATTTGTTGAAATTGAATTGCATTAACTCTCATGTGAAATGTTTAGTCATTTGTCAGAGATTAAAAATATTCATTGATTGGTTGAGTTAACATATTAGGAAGTCTTGAAAATTACAGGGACTTAGTGGTTATATCATTCTCAAAATTAAGAACTACTATAAATTAAAAATGTACCTCTCTTTGGTTGTTTTGTAATGAAAAGCATTTGCATGTCATATTTTCTGGAGCTGGCTTCTAACATAAATTGCCAGGTTGTCCTTGTCTATATTATTTTCTTAGTTCCATATCCTGGACATATTTTAAAGAGACCAACAGAAGGTACTCATTTTATCAGTTTTGAAAATTTCAGTCACCCAGGGGAAGCACCTGGCTGTGATGAGCTCACTGCACCATCATATATGCCAACAGCAATGCATCTGGCTATGTCTTTCTCCTCTGAACTTCCTGCTGGAGCTCAGGTCTGCCTAGCCCAGAGCTGGGACCTACCCTGCTGAGAGGCCCGGGGATGGCACTGGGCTTGCAAATGTTGACCCCATCTTGGATTCATGCTGCCATATCATTCTAAGATCTCAAGTTCAGGCCAGTGTCTCTAGCCTAGTCTATGGACACTTGGTGTATTGCTGAACATTACATCCCGCATGAATAGAAAATCCCATCTTTGCAAGGTCAACATCTTCAATAGTAAGTAGTGTTGGCAGCATGCACCCTTGATAGGATGTGATGGGAAGGGTATTTTACCTTTGGGATCTTCCTCCCAAGCCCATAACCCAAGTCTAATCACAATGAGAACAGCAGAGAAATACCCATA
>JAQZBX010116025.1:0-10613 GCA_029593785.1 Cabassous unicinctus
TGGTAAATAGTTGACTGCTTTAATGTGTTGAATTAAGTAACCGTTCTAACGAAATGCTTTTTATTATGAATCTAACAATTCTGGCACTGAATCAGACACAGAGGGTTGCTGAAAAACCTCAATAACCAGATGGTATAAGAAGCATTAAATAAACCATTACAGTACAATGGATTGTGTTTGCATTTCTACAAAGAGATACATGCAAAAAGTTTTGTCTGGGGAAGTATATGAAAGCTTTTCAGAGCAAAGATATTTTTGCTAAGAGATCACCAGCCAGGGAAAAAATGAAGACCACTCAAAGCAGGAGAACAGCAGGTGTACATAGACACCTAGAGGTTGGCATACAGCGCTAGTCCCTTAAATACCTGCCTCAGATTCTTTTCCATCTTCTTCACCATGTTCATCAGGGGCTCCAGATAGTTGAGCCTTTTTTAAAGCCCAAAAGGCAACGTTATCATTTCTGAATACTGAATCAGTATCAAGAGTTATTCAGATTATAAAAAAGCTATTCCTATGTTGGGTACTAAATCCATACTTAGTTCTTCTATAGCCTTCAATTGCACCAGAAAGCTTTAAATTTGAATCTGGGAAGGATTTATTATGGGGCATTAGAAAAAAAATACTGGATAAATACTTGGGAAGTTCTTCCTAGTAATATTTTGAGAAAAATTAAAAAGTGTAATTGAACATGAAAGCAGGAGCATGCAAACACATAGCCTCTTGAGAGTTTATTGATGCATAAAGGAAGTTAGGGACTTTATGTTAAATGGCCTCCCTTAGAAGGAGCATGAGAACGAGGACTCAAAGGTTCTTCAGTTGTCTTTGGTTAATCTCAAACACTGTGTCAACACTCATACTTTCTTATGGGCCTTGTGATGGTTAGGCTATTGTGTCAACTTGGCCAGGTAATTGTGCCCATTTGTTTGGTAAAGCAAGCACTGGGCTAATTATAACACAAGGACATTTATGGGCTTTAGTCACCAGTGAGTTTACTGCATAGATAGCTGATTACATCTACATCAACCAGGAGATTGCCATCAACAATGAGTGACACTTTATCCAATCAGTTGAATGCCTTAAAATGGGAAGTGATTTCAGCATTCAGAGAGAATTTCCCAGCTAGTCTTTGGACAACCAATGTCTCCTGGAAACTCATCAAAGACGTTCATTGGACTTTCATCGGAACCCCTGGTTTGCAGCCTGCCTGCGGAACCTGGACTTGTGCATCCCCACGGTCATGTGAGAGACTCTTATAAAACCTCAAACTATTTACAGATATCACCTGTTGATTCTGTTTCCCTAGAGAACCCTGACTAATATAGGCATTTACCCATTTTCTCTGATTACCACATTTTCATTTGGTATGGAAACTCCTATCATTTCAGCTGCAGCTATAATTGACTTCTCTTTTTAGGGCAAAGTTTTCTGAAATAAATACTGATGTTATCATTTAAAATTTTTTAAAATTCTGTTTTAGCACATGTTGATTTGTAACTATCTCAAATTTAAAAATGGCTATCTCCATGACTTATAAATACTTAGACTATTATTCCATAAAATTATGGAAAATATTTTCAAGTGAGACTAGAAAATGGTAAAATATATTCTCAAGAGAAAATAACTCATCAAGATGTTCCTCTCACTCTTCTTTTGAAGAGAATATTGTTATAGCATATTGCAAATTCAGAAACACTAAATCTTGGTCTTGAAAAGATATGTTTATCTATAAAATATCTGGCCATCAAGATTCACGTTAAATTTGTTCTCATAGTACAGGATTTAATATAATTCCATACTCCCCTTTGTCTAGTCACCTTATTTTCACTATAGTCCTATAGAGCTGTCAAGTTCCTTGACACTACATTTGTTTCCAAATCAGTCATAACTTTTCTGACTCTATTTTCCTCCTTTTCTGCATCATTTCAACAACTTCCTGGCCAACACTTTCAGCATGCTCACTCCTTGGTCTTTCCAGTGCAAAAGCCCTGAAAACCTCAAATATTTTCCAGCTTACAAGGTCTCTCTTCAGGTTAGTATTTCCAGAAAATAACTGGGTCTTAGATTACGGGTAGCTTGTTTTGGTACTTTACAGATTTCCTTCAAATTCAGACTCTGTGTTTTGTGGGGTTTTTTATTAATTTTTTTTATTTTTAAAGAAACCTTAGATTACATAAATGTTACATAAAAAATACAGGGGAGTCCCATATGCCCTGCTCCCTCCCTTTACCATACTTTCCCACATTAACTACATCCTTCATTAGTGTGGTACATTAGTTACAATTGATGAACACATATTTAAGTATTGCTACTAACCATGGATTACAGCTTACATTATAACTTATACTCTGTCCCACACAATTTTTTAGATTATGACAAAATATATAATGGCTTGTATCCATCACTGCAATGTCATGCAGGACAACTCCAATGTCCAGAAAAGGTCTCCATATTACATCTATTCTTCCCTCTCCCATCCCTTAGAACCTCTGGTGGCCACTGCCTTTATGTTAATGATAAGAGTTCTTTCATTGCTATAATAATAAGAAGTCTATAGTAGAATAATAATAAGTCTACTTTAGTGCATTTTGGGATGGTGATGCCCACTCTGCTTCCAATTCAGAGGGCGATTAGATCCTATGGGGCAGATAGATGGAACTATCTTGCTTGCAATTGCAGGCACCCTCTATACCTTGGGAGGGGCATTGTCCATCATCATCTCCTTGTTAGCTCTCCTGGGTGAGTCCAGTGATCTGGAGAGTAGGTGTTGCAACTCTGTTGAAATTCAGGACTCAACTGGCACATGGATGGATCAAAGATTTAAGTCTCTGGGACATGTATTTATCAGTTATAGTGCTTATTATAGGCTCAAATAAAAGGGGCAGAAGAGCCATGTGTAGAGAACCTAAAAATGAGCCTAACTTTGTTACACTGGGGAACATAAATTCCAAAGTAAGACCCACCGACAGGGTGCCAAAATCCTGAGTCCTCTGCCCTGCTTATAGTTTCTGGACATCTCTAGAGCCCTCAGGAACCCTGCTATTTGAGGCGCTGTTTACTGTGGCAGTCAATGAGATCTTGCTGAGATTTGTATAAGTGTAATGTCTGAAATGACTCCTGACTCAGGTTGAAATCTCTTAGCCATAAAAACTCATTTGTATTTACCATTTCCCCTTTTGGTCAAGGTCTTTTTCCAGATGCATTGCTAGTTGACATTTGGTAATAATCCCTCAGTCCCAAGGAGGCTCATCCCCAGGAGTCATGTCCTACGATGGTGGGGGAGGGGGTGAGGTACAGACTCTGCTTTAAGGAAGTCAAAGATCAGTTAATTTTTCTTGGTGTCAATAGGGGTACTAAGCAATATACTTAACAACTGACCAATCAGAAAAGACACCTTATACAAACAATTGGAAGCTGCTTAGAGCAGCCTATATCAGCTTGTGTTGCAAGCAATAGAGAAGACTCCAGAGAGGGAAAAAAGGAAAAAAGAAAATTTAGCAAAGACAGCAGGGTGGTTCACAGCCAAGAAATAAGCACTAAATGACAAAACCTTTGGAAGGACAAGAACAGGGGCAGTTCTTAGAATCTTAGCAGCAAAAGATCTTCAAACTTTGCTGGATTTTGTCATAAAATGACTTTGCTCTCACTTCTTTCTGCCTCTATGTCTTTTCTCCAGACTAAAATTTCACAGAAGATAGAATCTAATTAGCTCAGGGTGTTATGGTCCTCCCACCCTTCCAAAATGAACCCATCACTGTGGCTCATGGGAGGAGATGCTATGATTGAGGGGGAGGGGATTGACCAGAAGAAGGAAAAGGGACCGAGCCAACAAAAGCAATAGCCACTACAACATCCTTTGAAGTCACTGAACATTTCTTCCCTTGATGATGTAAGGATCCCTAGTCTTAGAACTATAAAGACAGAGAATATCTTTGCTATAGTCAAGGAGTTCAAGTGAAACTGTGGGCCAAAATATTCTTGAAACTCTCCTTCAATTACCTCACAGATATCACTTTCTTCTGGTTCATCTTCTCCTTCTCTGGCCTTCCTACCCAGGTTGGAAATATTGGTACTTCCCAGTGCTCTGTCTTTATTCTTTTTTTTTCCACACTCTGCAAACCTCTCCCTACAATCTCCTCCACACCTGTGGCTTCAGCTTCTGTCTATAGACTGGCTCATTAAACTGTAATACAGGCTGCTCTCTTGAGTTTCAGATTCATAAATCCAACTACCTACCATTTCACCTTGAGGAAATTTCTTGTGGGGAAATTTTCCACAGAAAACTCAAATTTAGTGTGCCCAAAACAAAATCAATCATTCCTGTCCCCCACCATGTCATTCAGCTTCTCCTATGTGCCATTCTGGCCTCATGAGTGGCATCAACATCTGTCCAGAAATCCAATTCTGAAACCTTGGAGGCTTCCTCTTTCCCTCTCCCAAACTCCCACATACAACTCATTAGCAAGTCATGGCAATTCTGCTCACTGCTATTGCCCCAACAGAAGCACTCAATCACCTCTAATATGGCTCCCAAATGCTAGTAGAATGAACTAAAATGCAAATCTGACCATGTCCCTCTAAAAGCTGCCTACAGGATGACATCCAAATGTTTTTGCATGCCAGGAAAGAGCCTCCAAAATCAATTGCTTCCCTCTATCTAGCACCATCTCTTGTCAGCCCTAAAGCTGCACCTAGAACTCCAGCTGTACCAAATGGTTCTGTTTGCAGAAGGTAGCATACCATCTTTGCCATGCCCTGTCCAAATATCTATGAGTATAAAAAAAATGAGTGCACTTTTACATTACAATGTTTTGAGTGATTCTATACACAACAAGGTATAACTGGAATAGGAACTTATTATCACAAGGGACATATAAGATTTTCCCATAGGGAGATAGAGAAGAGTACCTGTTATTAAGTATTAGCTGGAGAATAGATTCTACCTTTGTATAGAATCTTACATTTTTCTCCTTTCTCAGATATTTTGTAGAATAGTAGGTATGCATGAAATTTAGAACAGATCTGGGTTGAAATAATATTTATATCTATTTACTTTTGTGACCTTTAGCAATTTTCCCTTTAAGAAATGCAAATAATACCCCATTTATAGAGTAGTTATGGAACTTAATTCAGATAATATAGTAAAACTCTTAGCATCTCTGATAGAGACAGATGTTATAAACCAGGGACTTCTATCTTTCCCCATGATGATTAGAAGGAAACCCTTTTTTAAAAATCTATAAGAATAAAATATAAGACATAAACACTTTCAAAGTATACTATTGTATAGTTGGAAAACCCATGAGAATCAACTGAAAATTATTTTAAACAGTAAAAAAGTTCATGTGGTAGTTAGCTACAAAATTAATATAGAGAAGTGAATAACTGCCTTATATTCAAAGAATAATCAATTTGAAAATATGACAGAAAAAATCAGGATAAAAACTAAAACATGAAATACCCAAGGAAAAAAAAACTAATTAGAAATGAATATGATTAAGAAAACAATAAAATTCTGCAGCAATGAAAAATTGTTTCAAAGAATTTTAGTTCCCTTCCTGCGGACATCACAGATTATGGGGCACACTGAAGGCTGCACCGTACACCCCCTGCACTGTCTTTTTTTCTCAAAGGACATGGGGCAGAGCCATTATCAACTGAGAGGTTAGAAAGTGATAGCAATTTTATTTGCAGGGAAAAGTCAATGAATGAGAATTTAATGTAGAAACCAGTTAAAAGAGCTATGGAGGGGAAGCAGGTGTGGCTCAATCGATAGGGCTCCCGTTTACCATGTGGGAGGACCCTGGGTCGCTTCCCGGGGCCTCCTTGTGAAGGCAGGCCTGCCCACGCGGCGCGGTGGGCTGATGCAGCAAGACCTCACAGCAAGCGGGAGATAAGCAGACACAGAAAAAAACGCACAGCAAAATGGACACAGCAAACACAAGCAGCAAGGGGGGATAAATAAATAAATAAATAAATAAATCTTTAAAAAAAAAAGACCTATGGAGGTCATTTCTTACCAAAGAAGATCAAAGGAAATCTGGAAATCAGCCTTCCCAAATTGACTAGAGCCAGTAATTAGAAGGGAAATATATAAATCTTTAGCTTTCAACAAATCATTCTGCTCACTTTTAAAGAGGTTTGCATAGTTTACTTACTTGAAAAAGTGAAGTTCAGGAGTAAAGCAACACAAGCAAATAGAAAAGGGTGTTGTTCTTTAGCCAGAAGAAAGGCATACACCAGTTTAGGGTTCATTTTTAAATTCCTTCCATGGGTTTATATTTGGTTTAATGATATAATCTTGATATTATTATGATAAGCTACACTTGGTAACTATGTTGCACAAGATAATTATTGGTTGTTTTGCATCTAAACACTTAGAGAAAAATGCTTAATCATATCCTAAATTGATCATACTATGTACTTTTTATGAGGAGTTGTAGTCATATGGATTGGATTTACATTGAGCCTTGTGTTGGAAAGATAAGTACAAGCTTCCCACAAGGTGGCACAATATTTGTCCTATTTACAAGGACAAATGAAACTTTAATGAACCTTTGTTTTGTTCAGAGACTTCTCTGACAGTGCCTACCCCTCAACTTCCAATATATCTTTTTTTTTCCTTCAACTTGATTTTTAGCCAAGCTAATAGCCAATGGAAAAAGAAACAACATTTTCCGGCACCCCTTGTAGTCATATATAGTCACATGACTAAGTTCTAGCTGCTGTCTCATCAACAGAAGTCTTGTGTTTAACTTTCTAGAAGAGGGTTTGCCCTCCTTTCCTTTCTGCTAGCTGGGAAACTTCTTTCTCACACATGACAGAAAAATTAACTTTTATCTTGTTTAAGCCACTGCTGTTTTAGGATTACTGTCACTCAAACTGAACTTTAGTTCTAACTAAACCAAAATTAAAGAAATAGAGTGAAAAAAAAAAAAAACAGACTATAATATGCCCATCTTCATGCTAGGTAAGAGAAATTACATAGATGTTAGTCATTTTTTACTTTCATGTATCTTACAATTACCGCTTTTTGGTTACTTTTCTAAATTGTTAAGTATATCGGTCACAGCTGATATGAAACAGTTAATAACATGATCAGAAGTCTCATACTGAATAACTATTGCAAAGCATATTTGCTGCGTTAATTGAGAAGATTCGATTCTAACATAGAAGACAAGAAAAATAAACAGGATGGATAAAACTCATAAGATATGTTAAGCAGAGTCGACGAATAAATTAGTAGGTTATAAAGACTTAGGCAAAATTCATGGGATGTGTTAGATATACATAGGTGAATTATTTAGTAACCTAAGAAATATGCAAGACATAGATAAAATACATAAGATGCATGTTTTAAACTTAGAAAGGACTGGAAGAACCAAAGGGCACTTAATATTTTTGATACACTAAATATACATGAGGTTTATGAGGTGTTCAATTAGCATGTTGTCTTCAAGTAGCCACCCATATGTCTTCTGCCCAAGAAACACACATAAAGCCCATATCTTATTATTAGGCCAATCAATGAGCTACAATTGTACCCAGACACACTTGTACCTACATGGATCCAGTGAAGCAAATACATGTGTTGGCCTCCATAACTTTCCATCTGTTGGGCTCTATGGCTCAAACACATCGTCATCTAGTCAGGCTGATGTGGCACAGAGACCATTATGCAGGTAGTGTGGTCTTTCCATCCCACTTGTACTCTAGCCTAAGAGTGTTAACCTACCCTCCTCGCTTCTCTCTGTGGTTTCCAAAGTGGTTTAATAAACCATGTAATTTGAGCACCATAACTTGGTCTGAGATTTTCTATTTTGCATCAACTGGGAGACCTTGTCTAGTGGAGTACATAAAAGCTATCGTTGCATCAAGGTCAGTTTTTCCACACAAAAGCTATGTACTTTATTCTTGAACATTTGGAAACTTGTGATATAGACCTAAAATTAAGGCCCAATATTATGTGCTGGCTTGACATCTGGAGAAAACTGGGAAGGTCTCCCAATGGCCTAAACGCAAGTTCTCCTGCCTACTCTGGTCCCACAAATAAGGTCCCCTAGCCAAACAACCCTTCTTATCACAGGGGCCAAGCAACATTGTTAATTATCCCTGAATAGCTGGCTTTACTTCCCTGCTAACCCACAGAATTATTTAAATAAAACAATCACATCGCTCCGCAGGAACCAGGGGGCATCCCCATCTTCTTGATACTAAAAAGCCTCCTCTCGCAGCTTCTGATTGCTCACCCTATTCCCGAGTGCAATCTCCCTGTGTCCTGAGTGGGTGCAGTGTCCTTCCTCCTCCCAGGACTGTGAATATATCTGACTAATAAACTGTCTCCTGTTCAGAGACCAGTGTAATGTGTTCAGCCATCCCCAGAACCCTAGGGCAGGAATCCCTCTCTCACCAATGAAGTGAATATGAGGCAATTACAATTCTGAATATTTAATTTAATTAATTTTGAATTATTCAGACTCAGATTTTATTGCCCCACACTGTCTGATTCCAGGTCATTTGAAGCTTGAGGCCCTCTTTTCCTCATGAATAGAGTGGGGGGTTGGTTTGGCAGATAAATTTGTTCATCATCTCTTCTACTTCTTGTACTCCATGACTCTAATTCTGTTATTTTCTTCTCAAAAGTTAATACAAAATGTATTATTTTGTATTATTTGGCACCTTAGTGAGAGGGTACGAAGTGCTAAAAAAGTTCTGATTAGTTTGGTGGGTGACAGGGGAAAATGGATTAAGAAAAGCTTTGAAATAGTTATTTGGATGTTATTTAGCCCTCTAATTACTCCACCATTTGCTACAATAGATAGTTGAAGTGACTTTTTATTTTTATTTTTCTTTAAAGAAAACACAGCAAAGGCTTCAAATACAGATCCTGAGACATTTTCATGCACTGCCTAGTCGAATGTCCAGAAGTATCTTTGGGATTTGCTCACCAATCCTTCTGGAAAGTTTCCCTCATCCCTTCACATTCGCACCTATGCTCCTTCATCGGCTCATACTTGGCACTGCACCATAATAGACTGGGCAGTGTGTGCCAGAGCTGTTTGATTGCTCAGGGTCTTAGAGCACAGGTTACCAATGGATGGGGCAAGGGTAGGGAATGAGGAGTTCATGCTTAAATTATACAAGGTTTCTATTTGGATCGATCGTAAAGTTTTGGAATTGGATGGTGGCAATGGTAGTGTAACATTGTGAACGTAATTAACAGTATTAAATTATATATCTGAACATGGTTAAAGGGGAAATCTTAGGTCACAGGTATGTTACTAGAATAAAAATTTAGAAAACAACATAAGACTACACAATACAAACAGGGAACCCTATTGTAAGCAATGGACTATAGTTAATAGTACCATTATAAAAATGTTCTTTCACGAATTGTAAAAAATGTACCAGACTAATGCAAGGTGTTAATAATAGGGTGGTATATAGGAACTCTGTGCTGTATGCATGCTTTTTCTATAGACCTACAACTTTTCTAAATAAAATAATGATGATAAAATTTTTTAAAAGGCCTTAACAGTCAATTCTACTATAAAACAGTCAAACTTTCAACTGATGTATCTATTTTCTCACTTAACATGACTCTTTGTTACAAACGTCAGACTTCCAAAAGATAGGTGTCTGATGAACTTGCCAATGCTTGAATTGAAGGAAGCAATGTAAGATTAATAGTCTGCTTATAATGAATGTGGCTGTCACCATCAGCAGAACAATGAAATATTATAGCTTTGGATACACTACTTCAGAGCAAATAACATAATGGATGAACTCTTCAAAAGAAAATAACAACTACTGCAAGATAGTTCATCATTTCATCATGCCATCAATTGAAATGGCAAAGGATCTAAAAACAAATTTATCAGCAGCTTGGTAGAAGATATTAACATCCTACACATTAATGAATTAGAAATAAAAATCAGCCATTTTAATGTTCCATGAATCGAAATAAGAAGAGATCTGAAATAGGTCCAACACTTTCAAGGATGTGAAAAATTATTAATTTTTTAAAAATATGTGGGTTTTTTTTTTTTCACTTAGAAGAAAATCTGTATTTGGATATCCACTCTATAAATTGTTGTTGTTTTTTTAATTCAGAAAACTCTACTTCATGTATAAGAAAGGAGTGCCACTGATATACCACAGTTTTTTATCTATAGGTCTGGTTTCCTTGACTCTGGTCTTCCCTCTCTCCAAACTGTTCTCCACACTGCCACCAGCTAACTTTTTAAATCAACATTCTGATTATATCACTTCTTTGTTGAAAACTCTTTAGTGCCTCACTACAGGAAAAAAATCCAAATACTTTACATGACCAAGAATCCCCTCACAATGCAAATGTTGAATTTGGGGGCCTTGTCATCCATCTCTCTTTCCCATGTTTTCCACTCCCAGGCTGCCTTGGGCAGTCAGCAGGCCTATCCAATACAGCCCTTGACTGCCTATGACTCTCCCTTCTTTAGGTGCTTTTGCCCAGTACTTCCCAAGCAATAGCCCCACTTTCTGTCCACACTCTCGTAGCATTTAGGCCCCTAGTGTTCCTGCTCCTCTCACCTTCTTCCTTATTCTACTCTTTCTAGCAGCCCCTCCACCGTCCTTTT
>JAQZBX010116377.1:0-10602 GCA_029593785.1 Cabassous unicinctus
GTGTTTTAGATAGAATTAAACACACATAACTGAAGAGAACATGTAAAAACTCAGACAGAGGATATTTTTAAGTACATAAATAATTTCTGTATTAATGCAAAAGAAAACATCAGATATCACAATGAAATCCTAGAGATATTTTAAGAACTTAAGCAAGGATTCCTGCTATTAACATATTATGATACATTTTTTTGAAACTGCTAGTATAGCAGTTTATGAATTCCAAAAATAGATATTGGATTGTGATTGTAAACTGGTCTATTCCTCTGGGCATATTAGGTTGTATTAAATTCAGAAGTTTCACTTTTACTTGATTACATTACGATTAAGGCTTTGATTCAGCCATGTCTGTAGGAGATTGAGTCCCTGACACCTTGGTGGGGAGGGACTAACAGAGAAAATGACATGGCAGAGGAGAGAGTTGGAGTTTTTGATGCTGGAGCTCCAGCAAGTAAACACACAGAGAAGCAGATACATGAGGAAAGAAAGAAGGATACATTAGACACTTGCAGAAGCCCCAGGAAGAGAGACGAGCCATTCACCTGAGAGTTAACAGCTGGCCTTGTGGAGAGAGCAGAACAGCTGAGCCCAGAGAGAAACAAGTTCCAGGCAGAGAGACAAGCTTTATGCTAACCTACAGGTGAGAAAGGAAGGAGCTGGGACTACGGAACCTTAGGAAGAAGAGGAAGGCTGAACCCTTGCAGAGACTGGCAGCCATCTTACTCCAACACATGGAAGCAGACTTTGGTGAGGGAAGTAACTTATGGTTTATGGCCTTGTGACTGTGAGCTTCCCCCAGTAAATACCCTTTATAAAAACCCAACAGATTTCTGGTACTTTGCCTCAGCACTCCTTTGGATGACTAATACAGCTAGCCTATGTAATCAGATAAGAAAATTAAATAATAGGTAAAAATATTGTAAGGGAAGTCCAAAATCATTATTTGTGATGATATGAATGGCTGCAATGTGATTCTGTTGTAGTTAAAATCACCCTCTCTCAACCAGCAATACTGACAGGTAAAAGAAGTGATACAAAGAGGAAATGAAACTATGATTTGAACTGCTGATTTAGCCTTGTCTAGTTTTAAAAACAACAATTTTATAGTACGCCATGTGCTCACTTTCACTGTTTTATATCCTCTTACTCGCATAATTTCACTCATTTTAGGCACCAACACTTCCCATATTTTTCCCAAGACTCTTCCCCAAGGTGGATCTGACTAGATGGCACATGGCTCTATTTCTGTTTATTGCCAGAGCATTGTGAAGTTGGGGAGTTGGATATTGCCAGGAAACTGTGAGTGACACATACATAGTTCAGCTTTAACTCAAAATTTAACTCCATGGTCAACCTCTCTCAGAGTCTTTGGCTTTCCTTATTCTTGTATTTCAAACAATGCTCATCACCCTAATATTTTGAGGACCTTTTCTCCCTGTTTTATTTGTCTTTCATCAAGGATTTGCTAACATGTACACATTGCTCAGATTTCAGATTTTATGTTCTCTTTCTTTTGCCTAAGAAATGGACAATTTTCCATTATCCTTTAAAATAGATTCCTGTTTAGATTATTACTATTGCTCACTCAAAAACAAAGATTCCCAATATACTATTTTTTTTTTAAGATTTATTTATTTTACTTTTTTTTTTTTAATCCTGGGGATCGAACCCAGGTCCCTCCATATGGGAGACAGACATCCAACCATATGAGCCACATCCACCCCCCCCCAATATACTATTATTGTCTACTTCCTTAAAGCCAATAAACATCACATTGCATTCCCTATTCTGCTAGCTTAACATCATTTCCCTTTTTACGTAATGGTCTATTAAGAATGAATAGTTATGACTTGCAAAAACACTTGATGCAACTCCAGTCAATGTGAAATGAAACTTCACTTGTTTTTCTTAAGGTATGAAAGAAAACATATACCTTCCTTCCACAAACCACCTTTTCAGTTGGCATTATAAATGTATTGTAATATATATTCATTATTTGGCTAAAAATACTGCTGAAATGGTTAATATGTTAAGCAATGAAAAATAAATAACATCAAATTTAAGAACTCCTTCTTGCAGAGATTGATGTTTTGTAATTATGCTTTTCCAAAATAATAATATTTAAAATGAGATTTCAGTCTTAAACACTAGGACTGTGCCTAAAAGTCTATGGTCTCCTCTGTCCAAAATGCAACTGTCTTCATTATATTATGGTATTTTATCTAAAGAAATAAGTGTAGACACTGAATCATCCTGCTGTCCAAATAAGTAGACTTTTATTTGTGTGAGAGATTGGAGAAAGAAGAATAAAAGAAGTGGAAAATTTTCTCAGTCAGGAAATATAACAGCTTTGTGAAAGCAAAGACATATGAGGGGAGGAGATTTACAAAATGGAAGTAGTCCACAGAGTCAAATGCCCAGAAGGAGAAATCAGAAAGAATTGTTGTGTTTTGCTTATAGGTGATCAATAATAGCCCCAAATGAGCAGTTTCTTTAGAGTAGTGGGACCAGAAAACAGACGGCAAGTAGTCAAGAAATGACTGTAGAATGAAAATGCAAGGCCCTTTTTTTGATTTAATACAGGCTTTTCAAATTCTTATTACAAGTGTAATACACACTATAAAATATGCAAACAATGCAGAAGTGCAGAATGATGTATTTGGCAATCCCATCTACACAAAATAACCACTATTACAAGTTGGTGCATGCTATTCCACATTTTAAAAATATGCACATAATTCAAGCATATTCTATACACTATCCTTCTGTGTAATGAGGCAGTGAAGGGAAATAGAGAAGATTGTGCTTTAAAGAATATCCAAGTCATTAAGAGGCTTTTGTTTGTTGTTTGTTTTTTAATGACGGAGTAAAGAGTGAGAGAGATAGAGGTGGGGGTGGCTGATGGATCTAGTTGTAGGAGAAAACTGTAAAACATTGAAAATAGGATCATAACACTTTTATTTCTAAGAAGAGGAGGAAAAAGTTGATCTTAAAGGAAGGGAAGTATTAAGGAAGAGAAAGAAGCAATAAGAAGAGTAGCTTGTAAGCTCAGTTAAAATACTATGTAAATAAATAAATAAAATAAATAAATCTTTAAAAAAAATACTATGTAAAAATGAAATATACATACACACATTGCTACATTTTGAGTTTATGCAGAGTCAAGTAAGTGATATCATTATGTTCTAGGCAGAGTTTTTAAAACTGCTTTGTTGAAACTTAAGATTCTGTGAATGCCCTAAGATCTTCTAGAAGGAAAAAAATAGAAGGGGGAAAGAGAAAGGAAGAGGGAGAGGGAAAAAGTAAGAGCAAGAGGGAGAGAGAGAGAGGGAAGTGGGTTGAGTGTGAGAGGGTCCCTCTTCATACAGCCTAGTCCTTTCTGTCTTTTCACACACTGGCCTTCTGTGAAAGACTTACTCTGAAGAAAAGTATTCATCACTAAATTACTGGGTAACTATTGTTCTTGATTAACACTTCCCAGGGTGAGGGTGGTCAGCAGGATCTGATAGTTTATCCATAGGGAAAGGGGGAAAATGATATAATAATTTAGAACTGTAGTGAAAGGCCAGGCATGTTTTTTTTTTAAAGATTTATTTATTTATTCCCCCCCCCCACACCGTCCCAACTGTTTTGAGCTTGCTGTCTGCTCTCTGTGTGTTCTTCTGTGTCTGCTTGTCTTCTCTTTCAGTGGCACTTGGAACCAATCCTGGGACCTTCTGGGGTGGAGAGAAGCTGCTCAACCTCTTGCACCACCTCAGCTCCCTCGTCTGCTGTGTCTCTTATTTTCTCTCTTCTGTGTCTCTTTTTGTTGAGTCATCTTGCATGGGCCAGCACTCCTGCGTGGGCCAGCTCTCCACTCAGGCCAGCTTACCTTTAACCAGGAGGCCCGGGGAATCGAACCCTGGACCTCCTATATGGTAGACGGGAGTCCAATCACTTGAGCCACATCCGCTTCCCAAGGCATGTTATTACTGATTGTTCTTTCTGGCGTTTGTGAGTTTGGAGTCATATGACTAGGAAAGAGATATCTGGAACTCACCTCATCAGAATTATTATTATACTACCAGTAATTAAAGGAGAGAGGCCAAAGGAAGAGCCTAAGGAAGGATGGCTGTTTGGTTCATGGTCATGCCATTAGCAAAGAGTATACTTCACATCCAATAAGGAGAAATATCCCATTTCCTCCATTCTGGTACATGATAGAGTCCCTACACTGGACTCCATTAAGCCAATGGTCAACAAAAGCCAGAAGAACTGTGACCAACTGCGCACATATAGTCTATGGTAGCTTTTAGATGATGGACCATCTGACTATCTCTAGCACAGATTTCATGCCCAGATTAAATGACTTTGGACAAACATTTAGGACCTAAGCCAGAAGTCTTAACCCAGGAGCTAATTAGCTGGGTCTGGCCTGAAAGTTTTGTTTGACATGCAGAATGTATTTCAAATTTGTGAATTAGTTGTCAACATTCAAAAGTCAAGAGATTCAAATAAAGTTTGGATTTCTTGCTTCCTGTGAAAAACGGCAAAATAAGGTTTGTAGCACCAGCCCCTATTCTACATGGTAGGCATCGACTGTAGGTTAGAAGTTTCTGTTACCAAACATAGGGGATTGTG
The DNA here is from genome assembly GCA_029593785.1 of Cabassous unicinctus. Taxonomy (NCBI): domain Eukaryota; kingdom Metazoa; phylum Chordata; class Mammalia; order Cingulata; family Chlamyphoridae; genus Cabassous; species Cabassous unicinctus. The sequence continues at coordinate 4,621 of JAQZBX010116377.1, forward strand.
ACCTCTCACTTTTGAGGGTGGCCCTACTTGTGCTTTTGTTCCTGCAACAGAAGTAAATTGAATGTGAATGTGACTGACCACTGTTCTACTCCAGACAAACTACTAAAGAGGTTCCCTGGACAGTTCTGTCCCTAGAAGGGAACAATTCTTAGTATGAATTTAACATTTGATTTGAAGTGCTCACCCATCTCTTATTGAGACATTTAGAATATGGACTACATCAGCTGACCCCTGGGCTTCAACTTCTTTTTTCTCTTTTTCTTTCTGTGCAAAGAATGCTATAGACTCCCTGCAGAGAATAATCACTTAAATAGCTTCATTGTGATGATGACTTGACTATTTTTGATAATTGCATCTGAAGATAGGTGATCAATGGCTTGAAAGAAAGAAAATACCTTGAAATCCAGTTGTAATGAGGTATTAGTGTTCTGTGCTGTTGGCCTGAAGCTTTGAGAACACTTGTTACCCAGAGATACATAAAACTAAAACTCCAATAGAAATTAGACACAAAGAGTGTGGTAGCAATCAAAAGTGCTAGTTATGGTAGGCTTTTAATTGGGAGAATTTGCAAAGATCAATTTTATTCAGCACAGTGGCCTTGGGAGTTTTCTGCAAGAGTTATTTCTCCTGAAGAAGAGTGTTTAGGTGGAAATAAAGCCATTAAGTCATTAATCCTAAACAGCCCATTAAGGCAGCCGTCAGAAAATCTAATTAATTTAGCCTAACCGAGACCAAATATTAGGGTATACGCAATCGGGCTATATCTACAGCTACAAATTATATTGACAGATTTAACCAGGTGAGCCAGCTTCATCAAACTACCAAAAAACAGTCAAATCACCTTTCAAGTTGTTTGCACCAACGTATTTTGAAAGGGAATGAGCAAACAAAGTTGATTTTTCCCCCATGTTGCTAATTGATTAGTGGATAATAATAATAGTTAGCATTTATTGAACAATGTGTTAAGCACTTTGCATACCTATCTCATTTAACAGTCACAACCATGCAATGATGCAGGTTCTAAGGTTATTTCCAGTTAACAGATGAAGAACAAAGTTTAGAGAAGCTAAATGAATTGTCCAAGGTAATGTGGATAGTGAAAAAGAGGTAAATCTGTGACTCGCACTTTCCTGCATGCCCTATTATTCCCTATGTAGAACAAGATTGTGGGAGTTATTTAAACATACTACTGTTATTGTCAGAGGATTCTATCTTAATCAGTTAAACAGATTTTTGCCTTCCTCCTCTGTCAGTCCCTAAAGCATTTTAGTCCAGTAAAATTAGTCAGAGACCCATTGGTAGCCCTCCACCTCCCTATATGACCATTTTTTTCTCTTCAACTTCTTATATCTTCTTCCTGTTTAGCTAGTGATTTGAAGTTGCTTAATAGATGGGGCAAAATTCTGTTGAAGTAGTTCTTTCTATAGGGGATTCAGATCTGTGTGTGCAAAGCTCTTAGTCTTAAATAGTCTAGGTGATTGTCATAATAATGCTAATGATGATAATAACACTAACAAAAACAACATTAACTAATATTTATTAAACACTTACCACAGGCCAGGCTCAGTGCTGGAATTTTACTTAGAGCCTAGGTAGTGACTACACACCATTGAATCTACCATTAGCAACACAGGGCAATGACCTCCTGTAAACAGTTATTTGCCCTTGAAAAATGTTTTATGGCTGTCCAAATACAGACCAACACCACAAATAGTTTGTTATGGAGACTTTAAAAATGGAGAGAATCAAAAGACTTGGACAAGTCACTTAATTTTTGTTATATGTATATATATATATTTGTATAAGTATGTGTGCATATGCATGTGTATTTGTCTATTTGAGAAAAGAAGTAGAAAATGCTGGCGCATAACAGCAATAAATTCAGCAGAAGACAATACATTCAAAGGCTTTGGAATACAATGAACCTGGGATGGGATTGCTACATTCAAGAAATAAAAATACAGGACAACCCGTTAAATTTGAATTTCATTAGCAAGATTTTTTTTTTAGTGTAAATATGTCCCAATTGTTGCCTACTTATACTAAAAAAGTATTTATTGTCAATCTGAAATTCAAATTTAACGGGGTGTCCTGTATTTTATCTGGCAATCTTACCTGGGTTCTAATCCCAGCTCTGTCCCTAACAAAGAGCGTGACTTGGCAAACTTCTCTAAGTTTCAATCTCTCCATATGTAACTGGAAAATAACCCCTTGGACTTTATAGAGGTGTGAAGATTAGAAGTACTTGGACCATCGTACCTAGTACTGTGTCTGTCACATGGTAGAGGATCAGTAAACTGTTAATTTTGAACATTTAAAATATGGGATCCCTAGAGCACATATACTTCCAGCTATTAACTGTTTGGTAACTAACAACCTGCTTATGATTCTGGGGAAGTTCAAGATATTTTAGAACTGAAGAAATATTTGATATCACATTATTCAATCTCTTACATTACGGATAAGAAGAAAGTAGGACAGCACATAAGCCTAGAGCCAGGGCTAGTACATAAATCTCTTAAATACCCACCAAAAGTTCTTTCTAATGTAGCAACTTGTCTCACAGGAAATGTTGCTGAATTCAGTAGTTAAGCAAGGCAAAAAAAAAAAAAAGTGGCAATTGGTAGGCACCTTTAGCATATCCCCTTTTGTAAGTTGAATAAATATTTCATTCTATCATGTAGACACAATTTGTGGTAGTTTACCTAACTAGAGTTGAATTAGATACTAGTATATTTTAATAAATGATAACAAAATATTGTTTACAAGTATGAGTCTCAGTCACCAGCCATCATTATCCAGAATGTGAAAAATGTGATGAGCTTTGCATACTTGCTCAGCAAACTTTTTAGGTAAATTTGACTTTTCACCCTGGTAATAGAAAATAGCTTACTTTATAGCACTGACTTCATCTCTTGTTGATAACTTATTTTTACCCCAAAACAAGTGATAAGATTTTTCTTATCAGTGATCAGCATCTCACTTTTGCTGACACTAAGCTCTTTAATCCACACATTGTAAAGTGAAGTTCATTTGCATTTAACCTACATCATTCTGGAAGGTATAATTTATGTTTTTGATCATGAGTATGATTTTTTATTAACTTTTTTTGCAGCATAGAACATAAGTATTGATATTACTTTAACTTTTGATCTGTTAATTTTAATATATTATATAATTTTAAAAAATCAATTCAAATGTATTTGGGTCTTGTGAAATTTTATTTTTTTTATAAGCATTGATTATGTTATTTGTTACTTCATATAATTTACTCTGAAATGAAACAGAGTTGGATTTGTATCCCAGTCATGATACTTATAGTAGTATGATATTAAGCCAGCTCCTACTCTGAACTTTGGTTTTTTTCATTTGTAAAATTAGCACATTAACAGTATTTATGGCATAGGGATTTTGTGAAGATTACATGAAGTGAGCATGGAAAATACTTTGCTTAGTGACTGGCACATAGCAAATACTCAAAAATTCAGTGTTTTATATTTTCTTTTTTTCCCCCCATTTATCATCAATATACTTTTAACATTTTTTTTTGTTTTTTTTAATCATTCCTTCCCAACTTCTAATTATTTTAGTATTTTTTATTATATAAATACAATCTGGAAATATTTGCGACTCTTGGAAACAGGTGACTTTGGCAGTGGAATCAGACAACAGACCACCTAGAGCAAAGGAAAAGGGCAATGAAATGCAGTGCTGTGATCATTCACAACAATTTTGTCATTTTCATTACCATCTTCATGGGATAATTACTGATAATTAATGTCATGGTGTATTTTAGTTTACATGTGATTAAGAAAAAAAAAAATTTTTAATTGGAGGCTGACTTAGGTGTGTCAACATGTTGTGGTTTAGTTCCAGAGACCACAGTTCTATTGGTGGATATTGAGAATGGTGGCCACCAAGTAAACATTGTGTATAAAACAATGAACGGCATGAAGATGGGATTGCAGAGCTAGTACAGAAGCTCCCACATAAAGAATTCAGAATATGTTCAATTTTGGAAGACATCTAAATGGACTTCGGAGAAAGTGCTGGTCTTGGGAACAGAATTAGCTGGGGTTGCACTGAGGCTCATGAGTCTTTAAGAAATTTGCTTTGAGAGGCATGAACCCTGACATCTAATTACTCTGGTTAGGAAATAGCATCGTAACTATAAAAACAGGTTAGAGATCACTTCTGGGAATATGGCGGACTAGTAAGACACGGGACTCTCTTCTCCAGAAAAATAGCTACAGGACAGGTTGAAATAGCCCCAAAAAAGATCTTCTAGGACAGCAGGTGAAGGCTGCACACCACCCAGAGGAGAGGGACAAAAGAGGGAAATTGCAATGACAGAACCGTGACTTGGAACCAGCAGCGCTGCTACTGCTGGTACCCTCCCTCACACTCTTTAGAATTCTCGGGCCTCTGGGCCTGTGACTACAGACAAAGGGGCCTCCAGGGATCTACCACTCCAGGAAAGGGGAGAGAGAGGAACACAACCTAAGGCTGACTCAGGTTCTGACGTGCAAATTTGGGCTGTGGAGCCCCACGGACCCTTCCAGGCCAGGTGGGACCACACGGTGGTTTGCCCTGGGAGCCTAAAAAGGACAGGAGAAATCCGACCCTTGCAATCTCCCTCTCTTCTAGCCTGGACTAATTGTTGAAGACCCCACAGGAGAGGGGAGAGAGAGCCTGGGGCTGACTCGGCTTTTGACTCACAGGTTTGGTCTGCGTGTCCCGAGAGCCCTTCCAGGCCGGATGGGGCTGCGCCGTTGTTTGCCTTGGAGCCTGCAAGAGGCTAAAGATATACAAACCTCCCAATCTCCTCCTCTACTTACAGGGACTCATTGTTGAGGACTCAGAGGGGAGTAGAAATATTTCCTAGCTGGGAAAAGGGAGGGGACTGCCAGAGAAGACTGGAGAACTGTCTCAGAAAGTTTGAATTACAAGGCTCTTAGCCTCCAAACAGGAAGTTCCATCACATTGATCTGGTCTGTGTCACAACAAATACACTCCGACCAGCATTGAATTGAGAGCTGCCAAAGAGCGCCACCTCCTGGCAGACCAAGGAAGTGCACATAAGAAAATTAAAAATAAGTGGGAGAGGCTTTTCCTGGTCTCTATAGTCTCCCTGCCCAAGGCCCTAGGAAGTGACTCTACAATCAATTACTGGGTCCAGTGCCCAGTTTTGAGCAACCAGCAGGACAATCCTAACAATCCAGGTCGAGTCAAAAAATCAAAGAGCTGTGGTAACTCACAGCCTCCGGCCACTAAATCCCTATGAAAGAGAAAGAGATTGAGCATCTGAGTAAACAACATCCTAACCAGATGCCTAAACAGCAGCAAAAAATTATGAGCCATACTAAGAAAATAGAAGAAGACATGGCCCAAGAAATGGATTACATCAAAGTCCCAGAAAAGATGCAGAATTTGAGAGAACTAATCAGCGAGATGAGCACAAATTTCCAAAATCAAATTAATGAGATGAAAGACAATATAGTTAAAGAGATAAATGACATCAAGAAGACATTGAGTGAACGCAAAGATGAATTTGAAATCCTGAACCGAAAAGTAACAGAGTTCATGGGAATGAAAGACACAATAGGTGAGGTCAAAAACACATTTGAGGCATACAACAGCAGGCTCGAAATGATAGAAGAAAGAATAAGTGATACCGAAGACAGAGCAGCTAAAATTGAAGAGAGAAAAGAACAGAGAGTGAAAAGAATGGAAAAAATTGAGCAGGAGCTCAGGGAGTTGAATGACAACACAAAACGCAACAACATACATGTCATGGGAGTTCCAGAAGGGGAAGAGAAGGGAAAAGGGGCAAAAAGAGTATTTGAGGATATAATAGCTGAAAATTTCCCAACTTTCATGAAAGAAATGCACTTACATGTCCAAGAAGCACACCGTACCCCAATCAGAATAAATCCAAATAGACCTACGCCAAGACACATACTACTCAGAATGTCAAATGTC
>JAQZBX010116402.1:0-10224 GCA_029593785.1 Cabassous unicinctus
TTAATCATTAGGGCATTTCTATTTCATGTTATACTTTTCACTATTTCCAAATTCTTTCCATGGTTAATGCATAACATGTTCTCTATAACTTAATGATCTCACAATATTTTACTTAGCCCTAGGCCTAAGAAATTGAAACAGTGAGTTTTTCGATTTTAAAGATTTCTGTGTTTATTAAAGGTTTTAACCAAAAGTGATTTATAAACACCAGTGAATGTCAATCATTAAAAACCCATTGTATATTCAAAATATTGCAAAAAATATAATTTTTCTTATGATAATGGCCAGCATTTATTTTACCATATCAAATGCTTTATATTCCCCATCTGATAACTTTACAGTAACTATATGGATCTGGAATTACTACTTATCTCATAGTTTGAGGAAATTGAGACTTATAATAACAGTGATTTATTAGGAGTCATATAGCAAAAATTATAGCATATCTAGAATCTAAACCTGGCAATGTCTAATTTTAAAATAATAATACTTTATGACTGCTCTATTTCTTCTCTGTTTGTTAAATGGATAAAAATTGGAAATTATCATTTTGCCAAAATATAGCAATTCTCTATAGGAAAATTCTCCTAATAGTAAAATTCTCCAAAATTGGAACTTGTGTGGGGATTTATACAATATAATATAAAAATGACACTACATTTTATTAACTGCACATTACTTGCTCTTAAAAAACACATATATGTTGATGACATGTTTAACACGTATCATGATTTCCAATTTCAAAATGTATTTCCAAAAACATTCCTGGATATATTCAAGATCATGTTTAGCCAAGTAAAGGACAGCTCAATAGAAGTACAAATGAAAGGATTCATGTATTTTAGGGAGAATCCAAATAAATATCCAATGGGACAAAAGAAAATATGTGCATGACTGTTCACTGTCATTTCAAATGCCTGGAGCCCTCTCTCTTCTGAATGACTCTAAGCAGAGCATTTTTCACTTCTTTGTTTCTAAGACTGTAAATGAGTGGATTCAGTATGGGGATCACCATAGTATAAAACACAGAGGCCACCTGATCTTCCCCCAAGGAGAACAACTTCTTTGGTTTTAAATAAGTAAAATCATGGTGCCATAAAAGATGGTGACTCCCAGGAGGTGGGAGGCACAGGTAGAGAGGGCTTTGTGCTTTCCTGAGCCAGAATTAATTTTCAGGATAGTAGAGATAATGGATCCATAGGGCATGGAGACTGTGAAAAGAGACACCATAAGGGTGGAGCCAGCAAAATGAATATCATAATTTCAGTGTCTCGAGTGTCAGTGCAGGACAGGGCTAAAATTGGGGTTGTTTCACAGAAAAAGTGATGGATTACATTGGATTTGCAGAAATGTTAACTGCTCATGCAAAGAATATTGACCAAGAAGTCAGTGAAGCCAATCATGCAAGACCCAGTGATGAGGGTGCAGCAAAGTCTCCTGGAGATAACAACCTGGTAATGACGAGGATTGCAAAAAGCTACATAGCAGTCATAGACCATCGAAGAGAGAAGGAAACATTCAGTGGCACCCAAGAAGCAACCTGTGGATGAAATATATTTGGTGGAAGTCAGTAAATTATCTAAGGTTTTAGGTGTGATGACTGTTGAGTAACTAAAGTCAAGGGATGAGAGATGACTGCTGAAAAAATACATGGGAGTGTGGAGCTGGAGATCCAGGTGAATAATCAGAATCATCCCTGCATTCCCCAGCAAAGTAACAAAGTAAAAAGGTATATCAGGAGAAACAGCATAAAGAGGAAATGCCGGATCTCTTCAGAGTCTGTTAAATCCATAAGGATGAAGTCAGACACATTTGTGTTATTCCTACTTCCCATAGCATTCAACAGTTGAGAAATCAAAGATGATACTTAGCATGAGTTAGTTCAAAAATGTTTTTGTGTATATGAAATAGCTGGCATTTTTAAACAGTTTGCTGCTCCCAGTAATTCAAATTAAAGAGTAGCTTACAAAATATGACTGAAAAATGCTTATTTTGCAAAATATAAATTAGGTGTATTATAACTTTTAGGTGTTATATAAAAGATGCTTTTATATATTGCATAATTATAATGAACCTGGACTTTTATAAATTCTTCCCTTTACTAATTTTATAGATAAAAATAATATTGTACACATGCTTTAGAGGAGAAAATGTCTCAGAAATTAAGTAACTTATCCAGAATTATAATCATGAAGTATTTATTCTATGATTCTTCAAGGATTAGTCAAATCCAGAGAGAAGTCTCAAAGAAAATATTCTTATTTACAATTAATTTCAGAAAAACAGAAATGGCACTCATATAATAAACTCTGAAATTTTTATTACATCATTTATTGTTATTTTGTAACCAATATTTTCAATACTAATGACAGCTAAGAAATTAAAAGCTTAGGTTACTTTCTTGGGGTATACTAATATTATAGACCACCAATTAGCATTAGTTTTCAGAAGAATTATTGTTTTTTTAACTTGATCATTTAAAATCAAATTTCTTCCATAAAATTGTATTTCCAGTAGGTGTATATTCTTTCTAAATTCCACATATTTCCACAAATCCTGGCATGACTAAAGTATTACATAATCATATTTGGTTATGAATATTTTTCTAATAATATCTCCATTTTATTTGCTGTAAACTAAAGTCTTATAACTTTGAGAAAAATACCATGAGGAAAAGGTAAAATATTTTTGAGCATTATCTATCTAGAAATTTGTCAACCTCATTTTTTCCCTCAAAAATATTTAAAACATTTAAGAAACTGAAAATTTCTACTATATACTATTTTTCTTTTCCTCAGAGAGAAGTTATTTTATATTCTTGTGTAGACAATTTTGTTTTGTTCTGAGGTAAATTAAATCAAACTTAAAATTTTGTTCAGACCTAGTCAAATGGAAAGTTTACCTTTAAATTTTAACTCACAAATACAGCAGGGAACTTCTATGAACACAAGCAAAGCAGAGTAACCCTTCCCTTTCACCCTCATAATGCCATGACATCTCTTATACTGAGGATTGTTGATAATCCATTTGGTCATCACTGGGACCAATTTCCAAGGATGTCTGCTTGGCATGCTTCCAAGGACTAATATATCCACATTAACTTTGTACCAGAGAGTTACTTCTCTCTTAGAAGCCATATAATATTAATTATAATTTCTTGGTATTCCTTTGTGATGCTCTAATATTTTGACTTGGTAATAGAGAAGATATTTTTTAGAGAAATATTTAATAACTCTGCTGCTGCTGAAAAGCCAGATTCTTTTCCACCAGGGATTTGATAGCACATTTTTCATCATTAATTGTATTTATGTTAATGATATATTTGATAAGTGAGTTAAACTGTGAAGGAGAACAATATACAAAATAAAGACAATTTTTGAAGATAGTGAAAGGTGTTTTTGAAGTGGTTTGTATGCTACTGTTGCTCCTGTCACTCAAGCAGATACCTGTCATCCCATGAGCTGGATATAAATGTATGATAGAGACAGTTCAAGGACTAAATAAGAGAAATTTATAAGAACAAAGCCTAAAAGACCTGTCAGATAATTTCAAGCATACTAATAAATGCATAATGGGAGTCTCAGAAAAAGAGAGAATGGCAGAAAATTTCCCAAATTTAATGAAGACGTGAATGTACACATTCAAGAAATCTAACAAACTCCAAAAGGGATAAACTTGTAAAGAATCATGCTCAGATACATTGTAGTCAAACTGGAAGAATATCTGTGTATGTTATTGAAGTTAAATTGCTATCAAATCATAAATGATTATATATTGACTTAGGATGTATTTAAGCCTTGGATGAAGGTGGAAATCATTAACAGAGGAATAACTGAATAATTAATAATATGTGGAAATCAAGCAATGCCCTCTTAAATATCCTATGGGTCAAATAATATTTTACAAAGAAAATTAGGGAATAACATGTGGTTAATGAACAAAATAAAATATAAAAAACTTATACAATGCAGCAAAAGCACTGGCAAGAGGGAAATTCATAGGATTAATTGTTTACTACAAAAAATAGAAAGATCCCACAAGATGATGAACTAGAAATAGAAGAGCAAACTAACCCCAAAGAGGGCAGAAAATGATAAATAAACAAAGATTATAGTGGCCATAAATGAAATTGAGTACCAAAAAATATATAGAAGATCACAGAAACCAAAAGAATCAATAAAATCAACAAAATATTAGCTAGACTTACATAGTAAAAAAGAGGGAGTATGCAAATATTTAAATCAGAAATGAAAGGAAAGATATTGCTATTGATGCACAGGAATAAAAAGGATTGTAGATGGATAATATGAATGACTGTGCCTGACAAATTAGATAGCCTTGTTGAAACTGAAAAAAACAAATGCTTAGAAACACACAAACTACCTACACTAATTCAAGAAGTAAAAGAAGATCTCAACAGACCAATAACAATGACAGAATTAAAATCAGTAATTAAATCTCCTGATAAAGAAAAACCCAGGACCAGATTATTTTACTGCTGAATTTTACCAAACATTACAAAGCACCAATCCTGCTCAAATTACTCCAAAAAAATTGAAGCAAAATAACAATTCCTAACTCATAATATGACATCAGTATCACTCAATTATCAAAGCCAGATACGATATCACAGGAAAATTATGGTACACTATCACTTATGAATATAGACACAAAAATCCTAAATAAATTATTAGCAAAGTGAATCCAACAGAACTTTAAAATATTATATACCAAGATCAAGTGAGATTTATCCTGGTATGCAAAGATAGTTCAGCATAAGAAAATCACTAATTGTTGTACACTACATTAATAGAATGAAGTAAAAAGCCACATGATTATCTCAACTGATTTGGAAAATTCAATTGACAAAAAAGCATCCCTACTTGATTAAAAAAAAATTTAAGAAAACATGTAGGAACATTAGGAAATTAATCCAAAAAATAAATGTCATATGGAAATCCTACATTTACTATCATGATCAATGGTGAAAGACAAAGTTTTTTCCCCTGAGTACAGTGACAATAAAAGGATACAAGTGTTACCAATGTTATTCAACATTGTAGTGGAAGTTCTAGCCAGAATAATTATGCAAAGAAATGAGATAAAAACATCCAAATCAGGAAGTAAATCAGGAAATAAATCTCTCCCTATTTGTAGAGGGCATGATCCCATATATATAGAAAATAGTGAAAATCCACAACAAAGCTACTTGAAAGAATAAATTAATTCATCAAACTGGCTGGGTAAAGAACAACACCCAAAAATCAGTGATGTTTCAATACAACAATAAAGAACAATTTGAAGAGAAAATTAATTTAAAAAATCATTTACAATAACATCTAAAAATCAAATATCTAGTATCAAATTTAGCCACAAACTTACATACAGAAAAAATATGAAACAATGCTGAAAGTAATCAAAGAAATCCAAAAGAATGGAAGGACATTCCATGATCAAGTATTGGAATACTAAATACTTTAAGATGTCAATTCTACCCAATGTGAGTTTTAGGTACCACATAATCCCTATCAAAATTCCCAAAATTTTCTTTGCAGAAATGCAAAAGCCAATCATCAAACTTACATGGAAGGGTGAGGGTTCACAAATAGACAAAACCATCTTAAAATAGAAGAAGGATGTTGTAAGAATAACACTTCCCAATTTCACAACTTATTAAAAAGCTACAGTATTCAAAATCATAATACTGGCACAAGTGCAGAAATATAGATCAATGGATTTTAATTGAAAGTTCAGAAATAAACTCTGATGACAATGACAAGGTGATTTTTGAAAAAGTTGTCAAGTCCACTCAATAGTGAAAGAATAGTCTGCAACGATGGTGTTGGGAAAACTGGATAGCTACATGCAAAAGGTTAAATGAGGACCACCACCTCTCACCATATACAAAAATTAACTAAAAGTGAATCAAATAGTTAAATATATGAAACAAAATTATAAATCTTTGTAAAGGGTTTTATTTTATACCCCCAAAATATGTTCTTAATCTAAATCCATTCCTGTTGTTACAGATCCATTGTAAATAGGACATTTGGAAAATGTTATTTTTAGTTCAGTTGTGGCCAGCTGAATCAGTTTGGGATTTAATCTGATTACTTGAGTATTCTATAAAAAGATTGAAACTCTGGCATAAAGAGAATGCATTAGATGAAACTGAAAGTAAATAGAACACAGATGAAAAAGGAGAAGACAGCCATATGCATTGCCATGTGAGAGAAAAGCTGAGGATTAAGGATCATTGCCAGCCAACCTTAGGGAAAAAAAAAATGAATCACCTTGCTTATGACTCAATTTTGGGCTTCAACCAGGCTCAATACTGTGAGCCAATAAATTCCCATCATTTAAGCCAACCCACATTATCATATTAATCTTAGCAGCCAGGAAAGTAAGGCAAACTCCTACAAGGAAACAAAGAAACCTTGCAAGAACTTGTGTTAGGCAATGGTTTCTTAGTCTTTACACCAAAAACACAAGCAACAGAAGAAAAAAAAAGATAAATGGGATTTCATCAAAGTTACATTCTGTGCATCAAAAGATTTTATTAAGAAAGTTTAAAAAAACTGCATATTGAGATAAAATATTTGGAAATCATATGACAGATAAGGGCTTATTATCCAGAATACTGTAAGAAATCTCATCCAAAAGAGAAAAAAAAACTAGTTGAAAATAGGCAATAGACTTGAATAGATATTTCTCCAAAAATGATATACAAACAGCCAGTGTGATATGAAAAGATGGGCAATATCATTAATCATTATAGAATTGCAAATCAAAACTACAATGGGATACCATTGCATATTCACTAGAATGCTTACTATTAAACAGCAGAAAATAACAAGTTTGGAGAGAATGTGGAGTATGGGAACACTTGTTCATTGCTGGTGGGTATGGAAAATGATGCTGGTACAGCTGCTGTGGAAAACAGTTTGGAGATTCCTCAGAAAGTTATGTATAGAATTAACATATGACCCAGAAATCCCACTTCTGTATATATATGCAGAATTGAAAGCAAGGACTTGAACAGATATTTGCACACCAACATTCAGTGTGACATTTTTCACTATTGCCAAAAGATGGAAGCAAGGCAAGTGTTCATTAACTGATGAATGGATAATCTAGTGTGGTATATATGTACAGTGGACTAATACAGCCATAAAAATGAATTAGTTTCTGAAACATGTGACTTTATGGACGAACCTTGAACACCTCATGTTGAGTGAAATAAGCAAGACTCAAAGGACAAATATTGTGTGATCTCACTCATATGAAATAATTAGAATATGCAAAGACAGAGTTAGAAAATAGAATAGAGGTTATCAAGGCCCTATTAGGGTTGAATAGCCATATGCATTTCCATGTGATAGAAAAGCCAAGGATTAAGGATCACTGGCAGCCAGTCTTAGACAAGAATGTTTAATTGATATGGATTTTATGATTGTGGTGATGGAAAAGTTTGGTAATGGATGGTGTTAATGGCAGTGCATCACAAAATAGTTAACACCACTGAATTGTATATTTGCAAGTGATGAAAATGAAAACTTTAATGTTGTATATATGTTACTAGAATAAATATTTTTAAAACATAGAATTGTGCAATGCAGACAAGTGAAACCTAAGTAAATTTTGGACAACAGTTAACAGAATAATTAGAACAATATTTTTCATCAATTGTAACAAAAATACCATAATGATGCAAAATATTAATATTAGGGAAAACTGCATTAATGAGGAGTAGATATATGATCTCTGAATTTTCTGCATGATTTTTCTGTAAATCTAAAACTTTTCTAATGAAAAAAAATATATATATATGCCATCACATAAAATGTAAGTACTGTAAAATTGTCTAATTCCATTTAGTCCTTGTCATTTCAGCTTTTTTCCCTGATGTTTTACTTTTACATATATATACAATGCTATTTTTTGTTGCACACAGTTGTCTTTCACAAAAATTACAAATATTTCTCATGCCTTGCACCTTTCATTTTGTGTGTGTGTAGCTTCAATATTTCCTCTGACATGGTTTTCTTCAGGCTGAAGAACTTCTGTTAACTTTTCTTGTACTGCAGGACTTTGGCATCAAATTTCCAAGCTTTGATTTCTTTCTAAAATGTCTCAATTATCATCCTTGTTTTTCACAAATATTTTCATAAGATATAGAATTACTGTTTTTTTTGTCTTCTCATACTTTGTAGATTTTTTCCCTTCTGGTTGTACTGCTTCTCATGAAGCAGTATATATATTGCTATTTTCCCTTCTGGTTGTACTGCTTCTCATGAAGCAGTATATATATTGATATATATATCAATATATAATTGCTATATTCCCACCTTTCACCCTCCAAAATATTCCCCCCTCCCACCTGATCCTTGCATGTCATGTGTTCTCCTTGCTCCACTTTGGCTGCTTTGAAGTGTTTCTTTGTAACTTGATTATGATGTTCTTCATTCTTTGTGTTGAGCATGCCTGGGTACGTGTGTTTGAGTTAGCATAATGGATTTATCCTGTTTTTGAATGTTCAGAATTTCTAAGAATATAAACTTATTTTCCCCAAAATTTTATATAAAATTTCAGTTATTTTTTATTCATTTTTTATTACCCAGTTGGGCTCTGTTCACTTTTAAACAGTTTTGCTGTTAATATTTTTCTCTTAGTTCCTCATTTTGAAAAACATTTATTGATCAGGTTTCAAGTTTACTGATGCTTTCTTTGCAATAGACTTCAACTGCAGTTAGGTCCTTCTGGAAAATCATCCATTATCATATATTTAACTTCTCCTTTCTAAATGTGTATTTAATTCATTTTTATTATACATTTTTTTTGCTGTCATTTCTTATTTATTTCTACATTAGGATCATCTTTTCCTTAAGTCATTAAAACATACATGTCTAAAACTGCAAGCAAAATATTCCCATCCATCTGCCCCATGTGATCTAAATCCCCTTTCACTTAAAGTTGGAGTGGGCATCACCTTCCCAGAATCCTCAGGATTGGGGAGTTCATTTATCTGTTGGATTAATGAAATACTAAAATGTTCATCATACCACTGCATTTTATCCATTTATTCAGTAAATAATTTATTGAATATCTACAATTTACCAAGCAATGTCTACACAGTAGAGCAAAAAAAATAAAGTGTTTAATTCTTGGAGATTTTATTATAGCTGGGAGCTATAGAGAAATATACAGAAATAAGAGATATGTCATATTGGAATGGGAAAAATACTATATTTAAATTGAAATGTAAGATGGAATAGGGAGTGAGAGATTCAAGAGCAAAAGCATGAGGAATCAACCATAAATAATATGTTCAGGGCAAATAAAAAGCTGACATTGGATAAAAGACTTGAAGAAGGGACGTGTTAATCAAACATGTACATGGGAGGAAAGTATATACAGGGAGAACACCAGCATAAAGGCCCTGTGCATGCGGGTGGGACATGCAGTCTAAGGATAAGCAAAGGGGTCTAACAAGAGTGCTATTCTATTGCCTTGTGTGTGAGGCAGGGGGAGAGTAATAACCAAGAACATGTATGTGATATTTTCTATGGAGAAAAATTAAATGGAGGAGTTGTATGGAGACAATTGGGCCTCTTCTTATAAGAAAAATTTTCAGGGAATTCTTCAGGGAGAATATTACATGTGAGCAACCTGAAAGATGTGAAGTGGGGAGTCATGCACATACCTGGAGGAAGTGGGGTTCTGGCAAATGGAATTGTATAAACAACTTCTGGATATTAGTTATTTTGTGTCATTTTCTTGCAATGTTATGCATCACTTCATTTTAGCAAAGATTGATGTACAAATATATTATATTTTGTATTTTGACTCAAACTGATAATCTTTGTCTTTTTTCAGAGGAATTTTTCTGCATAATAACTATAAAATTAATATTTTCTTTAATATATGAAATTCCATTATACCAATAATTCAAGTTTCATATTTCACATTTCAAATATTTCATATTTCAAAATCTAAGTTAGTTTCTATTCCCTGTAAATGGCTGGCTCACCCAGAAAACAGATTTAAAACCAGCCAATCAACTATTGTCAACTCTCTATTCTTCTGCCAGCTAACTTACTCATTGCTAAGCATCTGTCATCAATAACCATATTAGGAGGTGTACACTGCACTAACCAATGAAAATTTCCTCCTAACGTACTCCCTTTTTCTGCCTATAAAAGCCCATTGCTCTTTTGGTTCAGC
>JAQZBX010116415.1:0-10041 GCA_029593785.1 Cabassous unicinctus
CCCTTCTCTCTCCCCCCTCCCTCTTTTCTCTCCTCTCCTCTCCATGACCTCCCTTGGGGAGGGAGAGAAATTGGGGGGACTGTGGGTAGAGCCACTGCACTTACTCATTCAGGGTCAGCCTTCAAGCTCCCTGCCCCCTCCCCAACCCTTTGGCCACTTTTTTCCAAACCCTAATCCCTCTACCTGAGGGAGGGGCAGCTAGAGAGCCCCCGGGGGCTGCTTTAAAGGGGAGATGAGAGGGCACAGGTGCAAATGCCAGCTCAGGGCCTGGAAGGGTTTGCTTTCCACCAGCACCCTACATGTGCTCCTTGCGAGCCCGAGTCCAACCTGCATCTGACTAGGAAGCTTTGGTTCTGGAAGGACCACCACCCATCTCAGCTCTTGGGGCCACCACACATCTTTCTTTCTTGGTCTCAGGGCTTCAGACTTCCCGTGGGCACCAAGGTGATGGGGTCAGTGTGCCAGCGTCCCTGAGGGCTCCCCAGTAAGCTGCATAAACTCTCAAAGCCTCAGTGGCCCCACCTGTAAAATGGGGTCATGGGCACACCTCTGCCACAGGACACATGTGGCCTCAGCAGGTGCCTGGCTCTCAGCCACTGTGGTCGGAGGCAGGAGCTGCGGTCCACGGCCAAACGCTGCATGGGGAGCCCCAACCCCACCAGGCCCTGAGCAAGGAGACACAACTCAGATTAACCCCTGGCCTTGCAGAAACAGCCAAGGAGCAAGGGGGCGAGCAGGCTGGGGGTGACAGGGGCAGGGCACTCCCTGAGCAGCTGGCCCCCGGTCTGTGGCATGGGAAGGCCGACAGGAAGGGCCCTGGAAAGCACCAGATGTGGTAGTGAGCGTGAACACCCGGCACCCAGGAGGTGCTCAGTGAGTGCTCAGTTCGCACCTCCTCCAGGCACTGGGGTGTCCACGGGCCACGTGGGCAATAAGCACATCAGGTGGTTAAATAGCACATCAATTCAACTTAACTTCTAGGAGGAAAGCAGCTGTGCCAGGGCCCAGGGACAGCTGGACTTCAGGGGACAGAGGCTGAGCAGGGAGGGGATGGGGAGCTGGCACAGCTGTGGCATGCCCTGGGGGGAGGGGAAAGGAACTGTGACCAAGGTCACCAGCCCAGGGGGCAGGGACAGGGCTGGGCGGTGACTAAGAGAGACCAGGAGGTGGGGGGACTTGTCTGTGCCCCTCAGCTTCCCAGGGCTCCTCTCCTGGGAGGGCGGGGTCAGTCAGGCTGCAGACAACCTACGTTGGTTCTGCCAGCCCTGGACACGTGCCCAGGACCTGCTTCTAGGCTCCGCCAGGGGTCCCCTGGGAGGTCTTTTTGGCTGACCACACCACATCCCACACACAGAACTGGCCCATATGTCACTTACTCACTCAGTGCCGTGTACTGAGCACCCACGAGGCAACAGGCTCTGGGTTTGGCACAAGCACCAGGAGGATGCATACTTGGTCTACCTTTAGGGGGGCACAGCGTCACTAGGGGGACGAGGCATGCACCGATAAATGTCCTACAGTGGGGGAGGAGCCACTCCAGGAGTTGGAGCGTCACAGAAGGATTCTTCCGGTTGGTGACCTTTGAGTGAGGCTTTAAGAATAAGGGAGTATTAACCGGGAAAAGCAGAACAGGTACAGGGGAGGCCAAGGCAAGGAGGAAGCTCTCCAGGCGGTGGGGATGGGAGGGGCCCAGGCAGGGGGCCGGCCAAACACTGGGAGACGGCACCTTGTCTGTGGGGACACAAGCAGCTAGGCTTCAGGCCTGTGGTTAGGGTTGCAGCAGTTGGGGGGCGGGGGCTGGAATCCCACTGAGGAGCTTGGACTTGGTCCTCAGGGCAATGGGGAGCCATGGATAGTTTGGAGGAGGAGATAACTGAGAAAGGCCCATCTAGAGGCTGGATTGTCCAAGCCAGAGCATTTCTTGTAGCCTGGTCTTGGTAAGGGCTGCAGGGGTGGAAAGGGGAACTGCATTGGATGTGGGGTGAGGGAAAGACCTAATGGGGTGGGGTGGGGGCAGTGAGTGTGTCTCGGGGAAAGACCCTTGAACTCAGTGTGAAGCTGCTGGGTTCCAGGTTGCTGGGGTGGCTGGTGGCAGAGGTCAGGGGTCCAGGAGAATGATGTGCGTACCAGGAGAAGGCACCTCTGGGAGAGGAAGTGTGAGACCTGGGGCAGGGGACAGAGCCCTAGGGACAGCCACAGTGCAGGAACAGCTGGGAGAAGAGGCCCCTGAGAGGGCTGAGGCATTGTGGCCAGGAGGTGGGAGGGAGTCAGAGGTGCGTGGCGTGGAAATGGTGACTAACAAGCCACGTGCTGGGGAGTGGCTGCTGCATCTACAGCACGGTCGGGGGGCCACTGGGGCCTTGGAGAGGGTCTGGATGGGCAGGGGCCGGCATGCAGCAGCTTCAGGACTGAGGAAGTGGAGAACAGAGTATAGACACCACAGGAGGAGTTTAGTTGAGACATGTAGAGAGCCATGCAGAGCTGGAGGCCACTGGTGGGGAATGGAGTTGGTTTGGAAGGCGGGAGATGATGTGAGAGCCATGCAAGGTGGATGGGAGGGGGGGCCTGATGGAGGGAGAGAAGAGAAACATGGGGGGCAGAGCCTAGAGTGCCTTGGTATGAACATGGGTCTGTGACCTTGTCCTGCCTCGGTTTCCCCATCTGTAATGAGCAGGCACCCCTTCAAGAATGGGCACTGGGGATCCCATGGTGAATGAGACAGCCTGCCTCTGGGCTCACAGCCTAGATGGGACCAGACAGGAAGGGAATCTCCCTGCCAAGTGGTAATCAAGGCACTGTGAGGGCTCAGCAGAGGCCAGGTTGGCTCAGACACTCAACCCTAATTGTCCTTGGGGATCCCCTGACCCCCTCTGTCCATGGCTTGGGAAGAGCACCTGCCCTCCCCAAATCTCCCTGCCTTGGCCCAGTTCTGGTCAATCCCCTTCCTCCATCTCCCAGACCACAGCAATTGCGAGGGACGGGACCAATGAGGCTCAATGTTGGGGCTTCTGCCAGGGGACAGCCACTGAGGAGGAGGATGTGAGAGGGTCTGGCTGAGCATGAAATTCACACTCAGGGAAGCAGAACAAGATGGAGAGGCTAAGTTATGGTAACAATGTTTGAGCACCTGTATCCAGCCATGCCTGAAACTCAGAGGCCTGGACTTTTCAGTTATGTATGTCAATAAAATCCATTTTGTGCTGAAATAACATGAGTTATGATTTCTGTCTCCTGATTCATGTAGACCTGAAGGGTGAGGTCAGGACAAGCGAGGGGGAAAAAATTTCCCAGCAGAGAGAATATAGCATGGGCAAAGGCCCTGGGGCAGAGAAAGGCTTGACATTGTTGAGGAATTGAAAGAAGCTGCAGGGTTGCACAAGAGGGAAGGCAGAAGAGGAGGAGCTGGTGTCTTGGTGAGAGATGAGTGGAAAGGGGGTGGGCAGAGTGGGGGAGAATGCAGAGTGGGTTCAGTGGAGACTGAGGAGGACCAGCCAGCAGGGGGGAGCAGGGCCTCAGGAGTCTGGGAGCTCGGAGGGAGACTGGAGCCTTGGAGAGGTCAATCCCAGAGACAGGATGGAGCCCCGACAAGTGGTCAGACACGGGACAGGAGAAGGGCAGTGGGGTCTGGAGAAACCGGCAAGGCCACCTCACCCACTGTGGGACCTGCCATGTGGGGACTCCAGCAGCCTTGGTCTAAGACATTTCTGGGGTGGGGAAGGGTGGAAGCCAGAGCCAGGGCAGGGGAGAGAATGGGCTGAGAAATGTGGATGAGAATGAAGACACTGGGACCCTACAGGTGCCACCCGAGAGGCCCAGCCAGCAGGTTCAGGGCATCGGGTCCATGGACTGTCCAAGGAACCCTGCCCCCAGCCCACCCCGGGATGGAGCAGGTGAGTCAGTCAAAAAAGGTCGACTGAACCCTTCTCCCCCTACCATTGTGCCATGCAGAGCCCCGGGACAGAGGACGCAGGGCCAGTCAGGAGAGGGAGACAGGCGTGGCAGCCTGGGCACGACAGCTCGGGGGGAGGCACCAGGCCCATCCCGGACCTGGCGGCAAGGCTTCCTGCTGCAGCAGCTGGAGAGGGGAACGCGGGCGTTGCAGGCTGGGTTCCAGCAGGGACAAAGGCTAGGAGTGAGTCAGAGTAGGACACGGCAAAGGCAGTGACAAGAGAGGGGCCAAGTGGTCAGCCTGATGGCGGGACCCCACAGCCGCCACGACGCAGGCGGTGCGGGCCTGGAGGCTGCTCGCACGGTCCCGCAGCGTCTCAGACACCCCTTCTCCCATGTGTGCAATGGGGGTGCCCCTGGAGGGCCCGAGGGGAGGAGCAGGAGACCCACGCCCCTCCCTGAATCAAAGCGCAGGCCCCTCCCCACCCCACCGGGTGGCTAAAAATAAAAGCAACGATAATTTCCCTAAATGAAACCTCCACTTAAACACTTAAAAAGCAATAAAAACTCAATTTTCTTTCTCTCAATTATTTTACGTATTCCATTTTCCAAAAGGTTCACCCTGTTATGAAGATGTATTTTTCCCCATCAGCGGCAACGTTCTCCGCCATTACTCAAACTGACTCAGCCTCCCTCTGCCGGGCGGGTCGCCTGGTCTCCGGGGCAGCCGGCTGTTGAGGACTGGGACTTCACCGTCGTCGCTGCCGTCGGTGGGGACGCTGGGGGCGGGGGGAGGGCATATCTAGCCCCTGCGCCCCCCTTCAGCCCCTCGAAGGTGCACGTAGGGAAATAAAGTCCCACTGCCCTCAGACGGCACCCAGCCTGGTGGAGGGGAGCACGCCCAGTGCTTCATCACCCAGCCCTGACACTGTGAAAATTAGGCTTCCCCATGTCATTAGTGCTTTGTGATGGGTTCCATTTGTATCGCGCCCGCCCTGTTGCCTCATCTCTGCTAATTGTTTTTACTCGCTCCTTCCATTTTTAAACTGCTGTCTTGTTGGCTTTTAATTTTTAATTATTGCTGCCTCCTCTTCCTTCCTAACTGGTCCAGGGCCCCACTGAGGCTCCCTGTGCCCGTGGCTACAGCCAGCTCCCTCCTGGGGGGGCGAGGCCTGCCCACCGTCCACCCCGTCTGCCCCAGGGGGTCACGGCCCCGCTGCAGAGGTGGGCCGCACACCTGGCTGCCGGCACAGTGGAGGTACTGCCAGCCAGGCCCGCTCCCGTGCACACGGAGCTCCTGCTGTGCAGGGCTGTGGGCGCAGCAATCGTGGGGAGACGGGAGTGGCTGCACCCACCCGCCATCCACGTTGGTCCTGCCACGGGAGGGCTGCCCGGCGAGGGAGGGAGAGGGAAGTGCGGCCCTTCCTCTTCGGCCTCCCAGCCACCCGCCACCCCAGCCCTGCCTTCCTCACGGCCCTGGCACTTCGCTAGGACCCCAGCCTCCCCCCCACGGCCCCCAGCCCAGAGGTCACTTTTGCTCACACGGCTGCCTCTGCCTCAACGCCGTCCCTCTTCTTGGCTCTGCTGAATCCTGCGCTTTCTGTCTGTCCATTGGTCTGTCTATTTGTCTATCCTTCTGCCCACAGTCCACCCATCCCTCTGCCCATCTGTCCTTCTGTCTGCCTTGTCATAAGCCTGCCTTTTGGTGTCTTGGTCTGATTTTCTGTCCCTCAGTCTGCCTGAGCCCCTCTTTGGGTCTTCTCCACCCTCCGTCCATCCCTCAGTGCATGCCCCAAGGGCCCTGGTTTTACCTTGTCCCCCAGGCACAACCCTGTGGAGGCCCCTCCTGATTTCCTTGTCATAAACCGCAAACTGGAGCCAAGTCTCCGGGAAGTTCCACAATTGAACCTGACCCCGTTGATCCCAGCCGGTGCCACACGCTGCTGCCTCCAAGCCTTTGCTCCCAGCTGGCATCCCCGTCAGCAGTACCCGCTGTCCCTTGACCCCCGGACTGCAGACTCCAACCTGCAGGAGTTAGAAGGCCTGGGCCCATTCCAGATTCTGTCACGCTCTTGCTGTGTGACTTGGGCAAGACCCTTCCCTTCTCTGAGCTTTCCTCATCTGTAAAATGAGAATAAACCACAGTTTCCACATGGCCCCTCACGGGCTGTTGTGAGACTCGTGTGGGTTTTAGATGGATGTGCAACAGTGGGGCCAGTTTTGGGGGGGCCAGGGTCACGGTTGTCACCCACCTTGGGGCCTCCCACCCAGGCCTACTCCTTCCTTCTCCGCCAGAGGAGTCCTAACTGGGTTTTGGGAGCTGGGCTCCCTCATGCCGCTTGACCCCCAGCACAACCCTATGAAGTAGCCGCAGAGATGTAAGGGATGTGTCCCAGGTCCCACAGCCAAGAAGGGCAGAGCAAAGCCGAACCCAGGGCTGGGACCAGCTTGTCTTATTTGGGTCAGGGGTGCTGATCAGCCTGGCTGCTCCTAAGGGTTGGGGTGGCCAGCACCAGCTTTGGTCATCAGAGCCAGCTCACCTGGATGCTGGGCCCAGGCTCCAGGTGGGGACACTGAGGCACAGGATAGAAGAGATTTGCCAAAGTCCAGCAGGGGCTCAGCCAGCCAGCTCCCTGGCCTCCCTGGTGGCCTCCTTGGTGGCAGGGAAGTGGCCCCCCACCCTGTAAGCGAGGCCGGCACCGCTGGCCAACCTGGGTCACACCCAAATCTCCAGTGCCCCCTGCCCTGGCCTCTGCTTCTTCAGCAGGTGGGGAACAAGGGGGTGGGCAGTGCCAGGATGGAAAGGACATGTACTGTGCCGGGCACAATGCTGGGCCAGGCCACCTGGAGCCCCTGAAAAGCCCTGTGTCGGGGGATCTATCCCGCTTGCAGAGCAGCAGCCTGCAGGCTTGGAGCAGGGCCGTGGCTCCACCCCTCCCCGCTCTCCTCCTCTGGCACAGAGCTGGGCTCACCCCATGCCAGGTTCACTTCCAGACTCCACCCTTTCAGGGCAGAAAGCACTATGGGGCCTGTAGCAGGGTCGGTGCAGGGTCGGTGTCACTCGCCCCCCTCTATGCCAATCCCTAGGTGCTCTGACAGTGCAGGAAGGAAAGGAGGAGCGAATGCCCCAGCACCCCCCAGGCACGAATGGGCCCTCGCCCAGGAGCACCGCAAAGCAGGATCCGGGGGAGGTGAGGCGTCTAATGGAGCTGGAGGCAGAGAAGGGCTGGGCCAGGTCGCCTTCCCAGCGCCCCCGCCGCCCGCCGTCCAGCAGCCCCAGGCGCCCGGCTCCTGATGGGCCTTGTGGGCTCCCCCAGGCCGGGCGCCCGGGACGCTGGACCTCGGCGCGCGGGGCAGCAGCTCCGGGCCGGGGCCGCAGCGCCGCCGGGACCGACGCACATGCGCGGAGCGGCCTCCCGGCCCCGCCGCCCGCGCCCCCCGCCGCCGCCCGCGCCCCGAACGCGCGAGAAAAGCAAACAAAGACGTATTGGTTTCTGCTCTATTAGAGGCGCAGGAGGGGGGAAATCAATGTTTAGTAAATGGGAAAAGAGAAAATCGTTCAGGAAAGACAGTCTATTTCCAAGCTGGAGAGGGGCTCGGCACCGGCACAGGCCATTGCGGAGGAAGCACCGCGGCCCATAAAGCTCCCCCGCGCGGAGGAACGTTCACTGCGCGGGGCTGGCGCTGATGCGGTGCTCCTCTCCCGGTCGCGGGACGGGGCACGGCCGGCAAGGTCCTTTAGCAGCCACGCCGGGCACCTCTGCTGACCACCCTGCCGCCCCTGGATCCCGTGCATGGCCCGGCCTCACCAGGGCTCGCAGCAGCCTGCCCTGCGCCCTCCCTGTGGCTCCTGCCACCCTGACTGCCTGGCACGAAGGGGTAGCCTGGGAGACCCTTACTCATGGTGGTCCCAGATCCTGGCCCGACCAGGCCAATGTGACAGGACACAGGCAAGGTGGGACTCTGGCCAGTGGGGGGACGGCACACCCATGGGACTCAGTAGCAGGGACACCAGGCACTGACGTGTGGGAAGAGTGGGGGTGACTGGGCTCAGGCTGGGCCTGGTAGGGCCATGGGGGGGGGGACTGCTGCCCTGCCCTCCCTGCCCAGGAGGAACCCTGGGCCTCTCCCTTTCTGCCTGGATCTGGGATGCAGAGGGAGGCCCACGTTAGATCCCAGCTTGCCCCACCCATACAGGACTCCCTTCACATACATTCCTCTGCTGGGAACTCCTCTTCTCCTCTCCTCTCCCACTGAGAAAGAGGGAGATTCCAGGAGGCTGCCTCAGCCACCCCCAGGCCAAGACAGACACGACAGATAGATGGAGTGACGGATGGACAGAGCACCCAACTCACCAGCAGATGGACCATGTCCACGATGATGCTTTCCTCCTGGGTGGCAGTTCCCCTGAGGTCTAATACAGGTGCCAAGGCCGGGTGCCCAGCTCCCTGCAGCCCTGGGCCTGTAGGGCTGAGCTGGGGCAGGGGGCCACTCAGCATGGATGTCAGACCCATGGGGGCAGGTGGGAGCCCCAGGAAAGGCTAGCAATGAGGAGGAGAATGGCAGATCCCCCCCACCCCGCCATAGACAGCCTGGCCCCCCAGAGCCCCCCTTGGAGGAACCAGGGAAATCCTGAGGCTGAGGCTATTTGTATAGAGGCCTCTGGGCCTCAGGTTGGAAGACCTGTTTGTTTCTTCAATGAACAAAATGTGCTAAAAGGACAGACGTTCCCCACTCCCAGCAATACCCCAGGGTCCGTACTGGCTCAGTTGTGGGGAGGAGAGAAGGGGGCTGCAGCAGGGGCATCTGTAGCTTGCTTGCTCTGAGGGACAGACGAACTGGGAGCAGCAGGAGCTGAGCAGCTGGACAGGGCCTGAGCTGGCTCCTGCCAGAGGTGGGCTAGAGGCTCCTGGAAGCGAGGACACCTCATCACCGGAAACCCAAGCACAGGGGCACTAGCCCGAACCTCACCCTCCCTCCACCTGCAGCTCCCGGCCCCACCCATCCAGCTGCTCCCACCCCTCAAGCCTGCTGCCTGGCACCCCTCAGAGCACAGCAGGAGGGGCCACTGCAGCAGGGCAGTCGGCGGGCTCTGGCGTGGCCTGCACTCTGCCCCCTGCTGCCCCATCAGCATGTGGGCCCAGGGGGCCGTGGCCTGGGCCCCGGCCTGAGCTCACTTCTTCTGGCGAACGCTGGTGGCACCAGGCCTGGGGGCTGAGAGATGATAGGGGTGAAGGAAGCAGCTCCTGGCGCCAGGACCCCCCTCCCCACCTTCCTGTTCAGTAGCCCCAAGGCTGGCCTGGCCTCCTCTTGCCCCTTGGGTTCCCCTGCCCTGCTCAGCTGCTTCGCATGCCCTGGTCCCCACGCTGGGTGACGACTCCAGGCCCACAGGGACCGGGCCCGAAAGCCCCTCCCCAGTGCCTGTGGCCTCCTTGACATGTCCACCCCCCTCAGGCATCCTGGAGCCCGCCTCCCCTCTCTGCAGATTCGCCCCCCAGGTGGCTGTCCTCCCACCCCTCCTTGCCCAGGCTCCCCATACCCAGAGACTCCTGCAGCCCCTCCCTTCAAACCCTTTCCCACTCTGAGCCCCTCCCCTGCCCACCCCAGGGGCTGTGCTGGCTGATTTCACCTTGACGTTCCCTTATCGTCTCCATCTCTGGCTCCAGCAAAATTGCTTTCTTTGTGCCTGCCCTGAGCAGTGGGGCCAGGGTGGGTGTAGGGCTGAGACTGGGCTGCGTTGGGTGGAAATTCAAGACCTGAGGTCCGGGGCCCTCCTCTTTCCTCTTCGGAACCTGGACCCAACCCCTGAACCCCCAACCCACCCCTAGGCCCCAGAATAGGCCTGACCCACCCCAGTCTGCCACCCGTACCCATGCTCACTCACCCCCTCACCCTGGGCCAAGCTGACCTAGGAGACCCTTTGGATGCCCCCCACATACGAACCTGCTCTCCCCAGCCCAGGGCTTGGACCCACACAAGGACATGCTCATGCTCCCTTGGACCCCCCACTTTACACCTGTGCTCCCCTCTGGGCATGCACACACTGCCCCCAATACACGTGTACTCACACACGTGCATATGCCCAACAAGGAGCTCCAGAAGGTCAGAGCACAGAGGAGCCTGAAAGTCCTCACCCCCCCACAAACCCCATGC